>BGPR01005615.1:80329-91183 GCA_013235015.1 Araneus ventricosus | reverse complement strand
TTTTTCATTTTTGTTTTATAATGTCTACTTTAATTATTTTTCACTTGTTCATGCTTATTTTGCTTTCAGATTCTGTAAAACACAAGAAAAGCAAGAAGCAGAGAGGCAAATCAGAAAGTGAGTCGGATGTTGGTAAGTGAAGCTTAAATTATATCATATTTCTTATATTTAAAACTTTTATAATTTGAATTTCAAAAATAATACTTTAAAATATTTTAAAGGAATTTAAAACATTTTTAATTTACTTTTTTTTTTATTTCCCTCTCCTAACACATGGAGTATATTTTGCACATTTTAAAATATTCAGTGTACTACACTTTAAATTCACTTCCAAGTTTCTATTAAAAAAATTGTATGCGGGGAGTTATGTCATTTATATGAAATATTATTTTGGATTATCTTTCTTTTCAGATTCAATTGTAGATGATGAATTCGAACGAAACAGCGTTCTCGGCTTCAAACACCGGCGCATGGAGAACGAAAAATTATGGAACAAATCCGTACACCCAGAAACAGTGCAAGATAAATACGATGTACTCATCTCTGACGATTTGAAAAAAGTGGAAGATAACATCCCCCCACTCTCAGTGTATATAGGCTCAGGATTTGCGGCAGAAGTTAAATCATTCCGTAAGACATTTTATTTAAGTTTTTCGAAAAGTGATATCGAAAAGCGAAAAAAGTTTATAAACATTCCGCTAACGGAACTTAACAATGTTATTGCAGGGTTACGTGTAATTGAAAAACATGTCAGAAAAAATACAAAATGACTTATTTTTTATATTAATAATGATTTTTATTTTTTATAAATTAATGATATATGAATATATATGTCTATTATTAAATAAAATTAAATATATATAAAAAAGATAGATAATTTTTTATTGTTTTATTCTGTTTTATTTTAATTTAGATTTTAAGGAGGAAAATGTTTTATTTAAAGGCTCAAGCATTTAGAAATTTCGTTAACTCATACCGTAAAACTCTAACTGAAACTATTGATCCTTTAATTGCATTAAAGGACTCAAAAAATGAAATTTTTGATATTTTAAAAGAAAGGAATGGTAGATTAAGATTTTTTATTTCTCTTCATATAACATTTGAAAAGATGAAAGATGGTGAATTAATTAACCATATGTTTTATTTTAATTCAAATACTGAAAGATTATTATCAATATATGAACTCGAAGAGAAATTTAATTCTTCTATTTTAAAAATTTTGAAAAAAATTGAAGATTTTTTGAATTTTGGGTCTGGGTGGTCAATAAAAAGTATTGATTTTATTGACTTGCATGTAGGATATTATCATGAAATAAGAGGCGGATGTAACCAGATCAATTTACCGAAAATTTTAAAAAATAAAAAATGTTTGCTTGATATTCATTGTGAAAACAATATGTGTTTTTTATATTCAGTTTTAGCAGGACTTTTTCCTCAAAAATACAATAAATCATTAGAATCAACATACAAAAAATTCTTAAAATATCTATCATTTGACTTTTTAACTTTTCCTGTTAAAATAAGTGATGTAATGAAATTTGAAAGAAAAAATCAAATAAGAATAAATGTATTTGGTTATAAAACTGAAGTTTTTCCAATATATAGAAGTAAACTAAGTATTTATAAAGAAATAAATCTCTTGTTGTATAAAAATCATTACTATTTAATAAAGAATTTTAATAAACTGCTACACACCCAACGTGGTATACATAAATTTTGTAAAAATTGTTTAACTGGGTTTGCTCGTCAAAGTTCATTGGAGGCTCACATGAAAAGATGTTTATATAATGCACCTCAAAAAATTACATTACCTGCAAGCTATCAAAAATATTTAAAATTTAACTCTTTCCAGAAAATGTTCTTCCATAAATTTTGTATTTACGCCGATATCGAAAGTTTAACTGAAAAAGTATTTTCTGCTGAGCCAAGTAATGATAAATCATTTTCCTTACAAACTGAAATACATAAGCCTGTGGCATACTCTATCTTACTTATTGATGATAACAAAAATATTGTTTACCATAAATTTTACTGTGGGTTAGATATTATTTCAAATTTAGTATTGAGTTTACAAAATATTTCAAAAGCTGTTTTAAAATTTATGGAACGAAACGTTCCCATGAATGAAAACGAAATAATATCACAAAATAAATGTCATCTGTGTGGAAAATTCTTTTCGAAAGGAAGTGTTAGTGTTAGAAATCATGATCATTTTACTGGAAAACTATTAGGAAAGGCTTGTCAGGGATGCAATTTAAATTATAAAGTAACTCAGTTCCTACCAGTCATAATGCATAATTTGTCAGGATACGATTCCCACTTGATTTTGAAAGAAATTTCTAGTGATTTAGCGAAAAGAATGAAAATTATCCCTGTAAACTCTCAAAAGTGTATGTCATTTAGTATTGATAATTTAGTATTCCTTGATAGTTTTTTATTTCTTCCATCCAAACTGAGTACACTAATTGAAAATCTAAAACAAAGTAATCATAAGTTTTCTATATTTAATTCTTTTTTCAGTTCTTATACCTACAGAAAACATTTATTACGTAAAGGTGTATTTCCATACAGTTATTTTGATTCCTTTATCAAATTAGAAGAGAAAAAACTTCCTTCTAAATCTGCTTTTTTCAATAATATAACAAATGAAAATATATCAGATGAAGAATATAGATTTGCAAAATTTATATACAATAAGTTTAAATGTCAAAGTTTTAAAGACTATTTAAAATTATATTTAGATACAGATGTTGTTTTGCTCGCAGAAGTTTTTGAAAATTTTCGTGCATTAAGTATGAATTACTTTGAGTTAGATCCTGTCCATTTCTATACAACTCCTAGTTTAACATGGAGTGCTGGAATTAAGACAACAAACGTTACCTTAGAGTTATTAACAGATATTGATATGTATTTAATGTTAGAATCAGGAATTCGTGGAGGAATGTGTCTAGTTTCAAAGCGCTTTTCAAAAGCAAACAATAAATATTTAGAGGACTTTGATGAAATGTCACCATCTAAATACATAATATCATTAGATGTTAATAATCTTTATGGAACTGCCATGGCATTTTACAACTTACCAGAGTCAGAATTTCGATTTTTGGATCAAAATGAAATTCAAGAATTCGATTTAATGTCTGTACAATCAGATTCAAATGTTGGGTATATATTAGAAGTAGACCTTTATTATCCACCAGAGCTTCATTCAGAACATAATAGTTTTCCTATGGCTCCTAATCATGAAACAATTACGTTTGATATGCTTTCCGCTTATCAAAAGGAAATTTGTGAAAAATTAAATATAAAAATCAATGAAAAAAATAAGAAACTTCTAAATACTTTTAATGAGAAAAAAAACTATGTAGTACATTATTTAAACTTACAATTTTACATTAAACACGGTTTAAAACTTAAAAAAATTCATAAAATAATTAAATTTAAGCAGTCTAACTGGTTAAAATCATACATTATGTTTAATAATGATAAAAGACAAAAAGCGACAAATAATTTTGATAAAGATTTTTTTAAATTGATGAACAATGCGTTTTTTGGACGCACTTGCATGAACATAAGAAAACATACTAATGTAAAAGCAGCGCTTAATAAAAAACAATGCAAAAAATATTTAGCAAATTGTAACTTAGAAAGCTTTTCAGTGATAAACGAGCATTGTGCATTATTTAAGCTGTTAAAATCTAATCTTTATTTGAATCAACCTATATATGTAGGTTTTACAGTTCTGGAGTTAAGTAAGTTGTATATGTTTCAATTATACTATGATATTTTGAAACCTGTTTACAAAGAAAGAATTAATTTAATTTACACAGACACAGATTCGCTCTGCCTGGAAGTTCTAACTGATGATTTTTATAACGACTTAGTAAAACAATTTAAGAATTTAATGGACTTTTCCAATTATGATGCATCTCATAAATATCATTCAACAAAACATCAGTCATTATTAGGATATTTAAAGGATGAAACAAAAGGTGTTCCCATCAAAGAGTTTTGTGCATTACGCCCCAAGATGTATTCTTATACTTTTGGAAAAGAAAACAAGAAAACAGCAAAAGGAACTAAAAAATCTGTGGTTCAAAATGTTTTGAAACATGAAATGTATTTAAATGTGTTGAAAAACGATCATTTGATAAAAAATAAGCAATCAAGCATAATTTCTAAAAATCATACTGTATCTACAATACAACAAAATAAAACAAGTCTCTGTAGTTTTTATGACAAAATGTATTTATGTGATGAAATCGAGTGTTTAGCTTATGGTAATGTTTCTATTAGAAAATAATATTTATACATTTTATAGTCATGATCCTGTGTGTATACATTATTCTTTGAATTTGATTAATTGTATATATAATGTATTTCTTTTATATATATATATATCTGTATATATATATATATATATATATATATATATATATTAATAAAATAAAATAAAAACTTTTTTCCTTATCAACTTGTCTCTCTTTTTTGTCTCTTGTCAGTCTTATTTTACATACACAAAATAATATTATACCATATATGGTATGACAATGCGTCATAAAATGGTTATGAAGAATGCGGATTCAAATCCCGTCCACTGGATGGCAGCACAAATTCTTTTTATAAATTTTTACTTTTTTTGAATTTTTGCTAGGATCAAAAGTGTAAACAAAAATTTAAAAAAAATCGATTGTGAGTTGTCTAAATAACACAAATAAAAATTATTTTACAACTTTTGATGCATAAAAGATTTGAAGCGTTGATTAGTTTGAAACTCCATAATTTAGGTTTTAGTCCAGATACCAACAATATATACTACTTAAGTCGTATCTCTTAAAAAGAAAAAGTTTACAATTTGCAGGTTTTACTAAATAAAGGATTAAATTTCGCATTATTCGCAGTTTCTATGAATATTTTAGCTATTTATTGCAAGAAAGTTAAAAAGGTACGTACTATGTGGAATGAAATAAACAAATCTTAAAATAATAACATCGGTACTATTAAGGAAACCGCTTCTTAAGTCGTGCCACCTGTGTCCTAAGTCGCACTTTGGAAGCAAATGAAACAAAAACACCTTGTATTACTATTCTTTGAGTAAACTATTAGCTTTTGATTAAATCCTCGGTCAGCTCTTTCGGTTTACCAAATTCATAATGTTTATTTAGTTCTAGAAGATGACTTCGCAGTTTCGGTTTAGGAATATTATACTTTCGCTGAAACCCATATCACCATCGGGTAATTTTCATAACGCCTCGTCCGCATCTTCTTGTCTCTAAGTATTATCGGTACGTTTTTCCACGCCTATGGACTCTGCCTAAAAATTGGAAAAAACACGCTTCACATTAGATATTAAAAAGAACAGTATTCTCTTTCTCTAAATGATATGTATCTTTAGATGTACAAGAGATCCTTAAGGCGTAACTGGTACGATTTAAGCATCGTTCGTGGTACGACATCTGACTGTGTTCGGAGACATTTTTTCGAAAAATAACTTATATATATTTTTAATGTTATTTTTCAACTGCATATGCTTTAAAACTATGAAAATATTGTAAAATTAGGCTTTCAAAATAACATTATTTTGAAAAACCTGAGAAATTTGAAGAACAATGACTAAAATATTTGCCTTACGCTAACAGCCATAGACAAAATCATATTCTAAATATGCATAAATCCTTGTAGGAGTATATTTTTATAACAGTTATCTGTGTTATGCTCTAAAATATTTCATGTACTTCAAAATAGTTTTGAGATATAGCTGAACATAGTTACTAAACTGGTAATTTTTCATAAAAAAATGCTTTTCGTTTATATTTAAGCACTTAAAAATAATACTTGATTTTAAAATTGACCTTAGTTTTTAGAGGAAAACCTCAAGCATATTACAGAAAACAATCTCAGAAAATTTCATATCAATACTTGAATAACTTTTTGAGAAATCATTGTTACGGTCGACAGTTTTCCTCAAAAATATTGTTTCTCAGAAAACACATTTAAAATTTTCATGCAACATAAAATAATGCTTACAGTTCGGTAATAAAGCAGCTGTAACTCCATTTGTAATTCACTTAGAGTGAAAAGTGAGACAGTTTTAGAAAGCTGGTTAAACAGGCTACAAAATTAAGTCATAAAATTGTTTTTGATAATTTCATCAAAAACGACGATTTTAAACCAGTCGGATAGCAACGTAAGAGTAAAAATTTAAGAAAGCATTATAAAAGAATGAAGTGAACTAGAGCGTTATTACTGTACAAAACCAACTATTCAAACAGCACAGAATGATACCCTAATAAATAATAATATATTATTAATAATATTATTGTTCTACGTCTTACGAAATATGGACGAAAACTATCGAAAACTTATTTCTCTTCGAGGTTAGGTTGTAACGCATCGAAGCTCTGTTCTAAATAATGGAATTAACATCGCCGATGATAGTAGTCATGACACTGCCGTCAGCGTTGCTGATTCGACTAAAACAAAGCCAGAATGGAATAGGTACGAATTAGGCTGTGGTACGACTTCAGCAACCTTATTCTATATCTGCTTATACCTTTGAACCCAATCGGTCGAAGGCAGACCCGGATTTACACATTTCTACGCTCTAGGCCAAAACAAATTCCGCGCTCCCTCTCCTCTAAAAAAAGTTAATATATAATTTCAAATTTAGCATACAATAGTTTATTATTGAAACATATAAGCACTTAATACTATCTTTATAATCTTTGAAACGCATTAAATTTTTAATTCAAAATTACATTACTTATGAAATAACATAATAATAACGCCTACAAGAATACTCCAATTCCTTGAAATCGTCTGAAATACCTAATAGAACGTCTTCTCCCGCGCTTTTATCCGTGAATAGGCTTAAAGGGCCATCAAAGTAGACAGATCTTTTTAAATCTCTTTCGATGCAAATAAGCTCAAAGGCAAGAGACGATACGGCCCACAGAAGACAAAAAATGTATAGCTCAATGTATTTAATGTAACGAATGTAAATCTAAAAAACACAATTTTGTATGGACACTGAAATAAATGAAATGAACACTGAAAATAACTCTGAAAAATTTGTAAATATTTGTTTTTTATTTCTTTTGTATATTCTTCCCCTGACAGTTGCGCTCTAAGCCATGGCCTAGGTTGGCGCTCTGGGAAATTTGGCCCTGGTCGACACTGAAATAAATGAACACTGAAACACCGAAAAAACTCTAAAAAATGTGTAAATATTTGTTTTTTTATTTCTTTTGTATATTCTTCCTCTGACAGTTACGCCCTATACCATGGCCTAGGTTGGCCCTATGGGAAATCTAGCCCTAGTCGACGAGAAGAGGTCCAAAATGCATTCTCGGTTCTCTTCACTATACTACGATGCTAAACACAAAACGCTCCATCTTGATTAAGTATACATAGTGTTGCCATAATTGCCAAAATTGATACGGGACATTTAAGTGCTAAATAAATAAATGAAGAAAGTGGATAGGCATTGGTTTATTTTAATCTGATTAAAAATCGATAAAGTCCAAGCAGTCTAATAAAATGAACACTTAAAACAATAAAAAAGATGCCAGGCTAGTTCTTTTTAGTCCAGTCATATTCTTAAGTTGATTTTACTTTCTTAATTATATCATTATCTTCTTTCACATAACTATAAAATTGGGCACAACTCATTTAAAAATTATAATGATAAATCGAAATTGCTTCATTTGTTTCCACTGACAGCCTGTTTCTTTCGTCCGACCATTGAGTTGCCATTAGGGAAAATATTCTCTTCACATTTGCATTGTGGGCTAAATTGGCAAATACCTATTCGTATAACTTTATTACATCTGATCAATATAACGGAGAAAAATGAACAAATAGTAATATGGGATTGAGTAGTAAAATACGGTGACAGTCCCGTACACGCCCGACAGTGACGTATGGCAACCCTACGTATACAGGACCAGTGACGTAGAGCCAGGGTGCCAAGGGTATAGATGCCCAGGGCGCCATGAAGATAAAACATTAGTGAGATTATGTCAAACATAGGGGATGAAAAGTTATTGCAATATCCCTGGTGCCATTTGCTCTTGATAAGTCACTGATGACGGCTGGTGGCGCAAAACTCATATTTCGCCCTGGGCGCCACTTATCCTTTCTACGCCACTGTATAGGAAAATCGAAGGAAGAACACTGCCTTTGATTGCTAATCGTGTTCTGACTAAAATTTTATTATTTTTTACTTTTTATTTAAGGGGCTGTGGATGCTGTTTCAGTAAACCATTAGGATTCGACTCCCCTCACGCGTTCATGTATTAGTTGTCTTATTAATCCTGTACAAAGTGTTAATTCTTTATCCCATTTAATTTTGGCATGGGCAGGCTTATTACTACTGTTTTGAGACGAGATTGGGGTACCCTCATTGATGGTCTCTATGGACAACAGTTTTTATCTTTTAACGATTTAAATAGAGGGGAAAGAGGCTAAAAGAGAATTGGAAATTGCTTGAAATATGATGGTCAAATGGTTTAAATGGAATTATGATAGGACCATCGAGTCTTAAAGCACAGGCTGTCAGAGTTCTTTCACTATAACCATAAACGATAAATCCCCACTCTGCCTAGGCATCCGGGTCCTAAATGATCTGTCAACGCGATGACAGCACGGGTATTGTTGTCAGTTACAAAATGGCCATCACCGCCCCATGCACCAGCCATCGGGAAAGAGACCAACACAGCAACACCACATCAACACCACATTTCTGCAACCGTAGAGGAAGCGAAACCTGCTTACTTATACGGCAACTTCTAATCCACGGCCTCGGGGTGACCCTCCTTTGGACTTCTTTCGCTGTTCAAAACATTCGCCTCCTATAAATTTTAGTGGCATTTGTAAGCAAGTAGGAGAGAGTGGGGTAAAACTGGGTACCCTTAATTCTGGCGCTATTATTTTTCCTATATGGCAGACAGATACTGAATTACGCTCTACTAGTCAAGAAAAAGGAACAGGCACAGTGGTGTGTTGTAGCTGTTGAATACACTGCATATGTGAAGGTTTATTTGTTTTAAGACGTCAGCTCTCTAATGTTCGTTTGATTTTAAATTGTCCTTACTTAAAAATCATTACAGTTATAAAAACTATATTTAGTCCAGCTTTATTATACGCTTAATAAGGATTAATACCCTATCAGACAATAAGGATTTACACCAATAATTGCGCGGTTCTATATCGTTCTTTATAACCTCAGGGTAAAACCGGTTAGTCCAAGTGACGTAAGACCAGGACAGTCAGTATTGATGATTCCTCCGATTAAGACGATAAAAACGCATCAGACGTTGATTGTTTATATTTTAGTGATGTATATTCTAATTAAAATAAAAAAGAAAGGTTAATCGAATGTAAAAACTGCTTAGCTGTGCCCACGAAAGCTGCAGTAGCGCGGAGGAAAAAGACAACTGCTTTACTTGTGAATTTTGTAACTAATATTCTTAAATTGTCATATAAAATAAAAATGATTGCAACTGTTCAACTACGTAATTAGGAAAACTCGAATTTCCCATAGTTTTAACATGTGTACCCGGTTTTACCACAATAGTGGGGTAAAACTTGTAGTTTGAATTTTTTTATAAAAAAAAACATTGATAAAAAAGTAATGAAACTGTGACTTTTCTGGAAAGATATATTGTACTCCGATAAACAATGAACATTTTAATAAAATTTGACAAGCTCTGTGTCGAATATTTTAGCTTCAACTGGCCTTCGAACCTTAGCTACCCGGTTTTACCCCACTTTCCCCTACATACATATCAATGCTTTAAGTCTTTCATGAGAAATGAGAATTCTACGACATATATAGCTTTTCTATTTTACATTTATATGCATAGCAATTACATCAAAAGTCATTAAATTGTTAATATTATTGAAATTCTGTGCAGTACTCATGTTCCAAATACCTCACATACGTTATGAAACAAGATAAATTATTTATAACATTCATACATCATGGAATAACATGCACTGGATATTTTGTTACAAATGATTTTTTTCGTCTCTCATGCTATATTCTCTAATTAGTTGTTTAGCTACTAAGTTAAACTAACGATCTTCGCAATAACTTTTTTCAAGGGGAAAAAATAACGTTTTCCCATCAGTAATAAATATTACAGTTATAATCTTTTTCTCCAAAGATTTTAAATCATGGGTAAAGACAAAAAATATTTTGAATTATTGAAGTATAAAGCAGTTTTTGTCTTTAGAAAATTCTGCACTTCTAATTTGAGAACTTTGCACGATTAATTATTTGAAGTTCTAATTTTAATTGCTTTCTCTTTTGATACAGTGTTTATGTACTCAGAAAAAATACTACTCTATGAGCCTCGGATTGTTACTTGAACATTTATTGAATTTTATTACTATATGATACCTTTTCCCCGAGGCGTGTAAACTGATATTTATTTTTATGCTGAATAATACAGATAAGAGCTATCGAAAGACATACTCCGTCTGTAGCTACTCAGTTGAAAAGTATTGAATTTGCTGTAGTAAAAAAAACTATACTTCTCTGAAAGCTATTAATTATGATAAATTTATTTCTCTGAAGAGCAATTTTTTCGTTACTTTTTATCTTCAGTATTTTTGATAACAAGAAACAGATCGTCGCTTAACAAGCTATACCACCTATCTCAATTTTTTGAAATTTCAAAGAGGAAGAAAATACTCAATTTTTCGCAACCATTAAAGAATATTTCTTAATTTTTTTAACATCTGATATAAAGATGAGACCGCATATTCCAACCAGATGTGAAAACAAATTCAAAAATATTCCTTTTTGATTGTGAAAAATTGAGTATTTTCTTCCTCTTTGAAATTTCAAAA
>BGPR01005615.1:40025-80319 GCA_013235015.1 Araneus ventricosus | reverse complement strand
TATTTTCTTCCTCTTTGAAATTTCAAAAAATTGAGAAATATTCCTTACTGATTGTGAAAAATTGAGTATTGTCTTCCTCTTTGAAATTTCAAAAAATTGAGACAGGTGGTGTTGCTTGTTAACCCTCTGAAATGAATATCCCGCGATTTCGGCGGTTGGAAGTAAGTCTATTTTCTGCTGCATCCTGCGATTTTCGAAAGCTAATGGATTTACTTAGTACTTTTAAAACATTGAATCATATTATACTAATAAAGCTCTGCATGTAAATAACAATTAGCTTGGTTCAATGGTATTTGAACATGTTTTAAAACGTTGCTTCTAAATAGTAATTCAAAAAAATTATACAGTCAGAGGGTTGGACGACGATATAAGCTTCTATCAATCAGTTTTGTATGGCAGCCTTTGTATTTGGCTAAAATGACGATTAGGTAGGGAGATATACGATAGAAAGGCTAATACTTCATATTACAAAATATTTTAAATTTTTTTTACTCTTCTCTTAGGATTTAAAGGAAAACAACTCCTATATCTCTTTCAAAAAGCTTAATTTTAAAATAAAGATTTCGAATTAAATTTTAAATTCTTTGATAAGTCTATGAAATCTGCTCTTTATTCTGAACAATTAATGGTCCATTTTGAAGAAAATTTTCTTAAGAAATACAAAGCGGTATCGTTTTCCAAATTAGAAGATACTAAGAAGCTGTCTTCAGAAACCAACTTTAAAAAAAGGTAGAGTAATACACGCTTGTAATATTAAGTATTTAGTCTTTGCGATTTTAAGTAATCAGTGATTTAGCAAAGTCAGAAAAATTTTCTGTGGTTTGTTTAGATGGTTCTAAACGCTGATGAAGAAGCCTTTTACACTGTGACTGCTTATCCCGCGATTTCCGCGGGTTGGAAGTAAGTGTATTCTCTGCTGCGATTTTCGCAAGCTATTGTGTTTACTTAGTATTATTACAGTCTTGCCTGTAAATAACAATTCGCTTCGTTCAACAGTATTTGAACATATTTGCGAACGTTGCATCTAATTAGCGATTTAAAAAAACAGCAGTGTCAGAGGGTTAATAGATATTTAAAGGAAAAAAGTCTACTACCTTTGTGAAGCAATTTAAGCTAGTAACGAAAATTTAATCTTGCGGAGAAGATTAGTGTTTGAGTTCATGCCATTGGTTTCAGGATAATGAATCTTAAAAACCTGATGAAATCTATATAAATATACTGGTTTCCAAAAATACAGGAAGTATTTGAAAAATTGTTTTTGTGAAATTTATCTCCGTCGAAATTAAATGATATTCGGAAAAAAGCATTAATCAAACAAATCTTCACAAATTAAGTTCAAAATAAAAACGATAGGCTTCTTTTCTTTCTCGAAAATACACAAAATAAAAACCTAACAAAAATACAGTATTTGAGTTTGATGTGTGATAACTTTTAACAGAGACGTTCAATGCTCAAAATGATGATGTTTATTAATTCAATTGGCAGTAAAGCCCATTGTTGTAACAAGGCAGTTCGAAGACTCTGAACGTTTTCAGGAGGCGTTTTAAGTGCAGTAATACGTTTACTTAGAGCATCCCAAATATATTCAGTCGGGTCCAAGTCAGGAGAAACTTGTTGGTAAATCCGTACTCACAAGTCTCCTCACGAAGGTAATTCTCCACCAACCGAGATCAGTGTCGTCTACCATTACCATCTTTTAAGATGAAGGAGTCATCCAATTCACTTGCGTTAGGGCGAACATTTGGATCAAGAATACCGTCTCCGTATAACTGAACATTAACGGTCACTCTTGGGTCGAAATACATGTCAGCACGACTATCCAAAGAGATACCTGCTCACAGATATTCGCTGGACTCTCCAAACATGTCTCTTTCATGGATATACTGGGATTATACCGTGTTCCCGGTTTCCGCCAAACCGTCAATCTTCTTAAGCCACTTTGCAAACAAAATCTCGACTCATCAGTAAAGTGTACAAACCACCATTGACTTGCACTCCATTTGCACACATTCATGCCCATTTAAATACCATTTCGGTGGCTTGGTGAGAGAGACACACCCTCTGCTGGATGTCTTACATACTATCTGTCCGCGACGAGATCTCTTCCCGCCTAGTTGTCTGGGTGGTGGCGGTCGGTATGGGAACAGGCTACCGTACGGGGAATTCATCCGGGTAGGATTTCATTCAAGTTTGTTACACAGGCGCACTTAAATGCGAAGGAACGTGCAAGTGCGGCAAAACCTAGAAGACGAATGATCAACGATTCTTTTCCCGCCGCAAACTGGAGACAAGGAAAGAAATAAAACACAGACTTCCGTCGGATTCCTCCTATTCGAAATGAATCATAACCAGTTGCTATAGCGACCGCCACCGACCAGACAACTTGGAGGGCAGAGATCTCGTTGTGGACAGACAGTACAACCCTCCGTCGTGAAAGCTTTTCACAGTTTGTCTGGCGACCAGCTTAACAGTAACTGCTAGAAGAAAAGGTTTCAGGTGGAGTTGAGTGGCGGATGTGTGCCTTCGTGCAGATAGCTGGAAATGGAAGTCATCTGGGCACTTGCAGCTCTAGGTCTTCTTCGGCTACGCGATCTGGAAGATAATTCTGTTCTCCGAAATGCAGAGTGTACAAGAGAAAAGGGAAAAAAGAAGGAATAAGAAATCCATAAACTCGAAAACAGTATCGGAAATCAGATCGAAATAAATTTCCAATGTTGAAATAAATTACCAATCCTTTAACAATATTGAGAGAAAAGTAAACTTCGCCTCTGCCGAGGGGAACATTCAAGAGTTCATTTATGCCTTTCAGGCGCTGATTCGGACTCTGACAAAGGAGCTGCTGATACGCGTTGCGACCATCAGCAAATGAAATTTTGAGCTCAACAAACTTTAGAAAAAAACTGATGATATGATTGCACATCCTTCAATAACTATCAACAAAACGTTAGAGATCTATTTTCCCAGTTTAAAAGAATGAAAAAAAGCTACCTCCGAAAAAGCTGAAAGCAAGCACAAATTCTGTCGTTTTTCAAATATATATATATATATTGAATAGATTATTCTTAAAATTCGCAAATTAGGACTTGTTTAAACACGTATTTTGTACTTCCAAACATGAAATCCCTTTCGAGCGGCCAATTTTCCTTGGAATGGAGAGGGGTCGCTGTTCAGTGGTTTCACTGGAGGTATATGAACAAAATAGATACATGGTGGCCCAGAGGGTATTGTTTGAAACGAATAGGAATTTTAAAACAAATAAGAGTGATGAAAAGAATTTAATGATATATATTGAAATTACATATTTGGCAATTATTGATAAAGGGGTTTGAAGTGACCCCTTCTTTAACAAGGACAGCACTGCGGCGGTTCTGGAATTCATCCATCACGCGTGAGCAGACTTCGCAGTCAATCGTATGGACTGCAGTCCTTTTGTCCGCCAGTGCATGTTGTAAAACTCCCTTGCCATGTCTGTTGCACTGCCTTAACATTGTGTGTGGCAAATTTAATACGTGTTTTTTTGTTTATATGAATTCATCCAATTTGAACAGTAAACTTAAATCTCCATCGACGGTTAAAACCAAATACTCAGGCAGAAAATCCCAAACAATTTTAAAGTTAAGGAGATATTTTTGAATAGTAAAAAGGATAAAGGAAACTCTTATTTAAATATCTATCGTTTTTGGCTACTTTATATTGATTTTATTAAACAAATCATGGTCCCGCCATGTTTAGTTAAATATCAAATTAAAGTATTCTGTCAAAAAACCTATTATCAAATTAACTATTAAAATTATTTGATTAATTAAAATTAACTATTTACTTAATTAAAGTTAAAAATTAATTGTTACAAAACTTCACTAAAACCTTTTTGATGGCTCATACTATATGCCAGTAATATTTATCTTATAATTATCTAATAATTATATTAATTTAAATAAAAGTCACTGTGGCTATGTATGAATGTTCCACATCTCCTCCTAAACCACTGGACTGATTTCAATCAAACTTTTCAAACTTTTTATTTAAGAAAAGAGAAAGGTCACCTTCAACTTTTCAAAGCCTAAAAGATGTTTAAAATTTCACTTAATTAAAAATTAAGCAAGGCGTTTTTCCGCGATGTCTTTCATTTCCATAAATTTGTTTCTCTCATTTTAATATTTTTTTCAAAATTAATTTTAAACTGAATTCGTAACAATATTCTTGTTGATCAAAAATAATACGAAGAACTGTTTCCAGAAGGAAGAATGTTAAAAGAAAATTTTAAAAGTAGACGATTTAACAATTTATATCGGGACCAGCTACTGATTTATTTTCAAGCTTTAAATTAATGAATAATTAAATAGTTAATTTAATTGTTTCAAAATATTCATTAAAATCTTTCATTGACTTTAGTAATTGTTAACAAAATTTCAAGTACCTATATAACAAATAATAACATATGAAGAAAACGGATGTTTTTAAAAATCGTCTGGTTCAATTGATATTATCATTTTAATTGAAAGCTTTTTAGATCAGAAAAGGAATTTGTGTATTATAATATTTATACAATAGTAATTTTTACATTGAAAATATTAAACATGAAAACATTTTAATCCGGAGCAAAGCCAAGTATATCAATTAACAGTTATAATTAACAAAATTTAACAAAGATATTAACTACAAATTAATTATATATTATACCGTATAAAAAGTGAAAGTGACTGCGGTTGATGGGAACTCATAACTTCTAAGTAATTCTTGCTGTCAAAAAACTTTCAATATAAAAGTAGTTTGTTATGATAAGGTGATAATTCCCCTAATTGAAATTTTCTTTTTATCTTCAATCTTAACGAAGCTATGGGGAAATGATAAGTTGGAGAGGGGATTGAAAATGGCTTTTTAGCTCATAACTTCTAAGAAATTGTGGCTATCAAAAAAGTTTCAATACAAAAGTTGTCTGTTGTGATAAGGCAATAATTCGTCTAATTTGAATTTTCTTTCTATCTTAAATCGTAAGGGAATTATGGGAATATGAAATTTTCAGTCCCCCACCATTTCCACCCCCTTTGAGCTGGTTAGCCCATCTGTGAATTCGCCCGAGATTTTCACCGTCCTTACAACATATCCGTCGCCAGTTAAAATCTAATCAAAATTACTCTAGTTATCGTGTTTTCAAAATAACATGGGCCAAAGCGTTATGCACAGTGATGTAAAATACCCAGGTATTTATTTTTAAGGGTAAATACCCTGGGTATTTACCTGGGTATTTATTTTTCAATTAACTCTATTCATCTAAAACGCGGGCAGTGCTGTGAAATATGATGCCTCTGTATAATATAAATACGTATAGAATATATATTGAGCATAAGGTAAGGTAAAAAAAAGAAAACTAGTAATACATGAACCTTTTAAATTCTATAAAAACTAAGAAAATGAATCAGAAAAAACAAAAACGCAATACTATATCATGGATGTTACATAAAATACGTGGCTTAAATATCAATTTAAAAAAGAAATTCAACTAAATTTTTTAAAAAGAAAATGTGAGTTTGATTTTAAAATGACAAAGAGCTGATAATAGAAATTAAAATGAAACATACAATTGTTTATAATTTTTTTGGATTAATTAGTCAAAGTACCAGATAAGTTAGCAGATCTTTGAGTTCTAACAGTTTTAAAAGTGAATTATTCTGAAAGTAACATTCACTCATATTACTTTCAACAGAGGTAAGTTATTTTTGTAATAGCAAAAAGTAATGAGAAAGTAAAAAGTAATGTTTCAGCAAAAAATAATGAGATTTTTTTGTTGCTGAATCTGTTATATTATTTGACGTCATAGTAGACACACACAGTTTCCTGGTTAGACGGGATTCATCTGGATTATGAACATAAATACTTAAATGTTCTTAAAACTCTAAATTTGATGTAAGTGTCATGGTTGGAATCTAATTAAAAGAAAATTCATTATCTATTTTATTCCTTTCAAAACCTTATTTAATCCAACAAGACTTTTGAAACATTTTTTATGTGTTTCTCCATTTTGCTTACATCAGCAAGATTGTACTCAACATTACAATACTTACATTCGATACTTTTATCCTTCTTAACATTAAAAGCTCCAAGCAGTTTCTTTTCCTTTTTTAACTTTTTTTTAAATTTTTAACGTAAAAATTCACACGTGAAGTAAACGACTAACTATTCAGTAAATCAAAACAAGAATGGTTGACTTCCAGCATGGCAATGTGAGTAAATTATGGATCACAAGATTCACTAGCAATGTCTATCTCTATTAATAATAAAGGAGAATATGTGTGTTTTGGCGCTCTACAGGACAGACCGCTATGTTTAGAGCAACAAAATTTGGAACAAACATACTTTGGAGGGTGAGAATGTGCACCTCAAAACCGGTTTTTTAAAAATTTTTAATTAAAAATTAAGCGAAATTTTGGAGTTTTTTCTTAATAATTTCCAAAAATATTACAGCACAAACATTTTTACACCATCTGATAATTTAAAAACTTATCTTTTCAATATATCAATATAACTTTTCATTGTATATTTTTCACTAATTTTAATAAATTTTTAAAAATATAGTTTGACATTCAATGTTACAATGAAATTCAAACCGTTGTTTCTCTTCCATTGTTGAAAGCTAATATAATATTCTATTGGATTTTCTTTTCTTTTTTTATTTGATCAATTTTTCTGTGAAATCTGTAAAGACAGTCTTCTAGATAATAAATATATAAAGAAATAATCCAGTAAAACTGAACGATTATGGTTGCTATGTATAAATTCATTTAATCAACATACTTTAAACCAATTAACATGCTGCTGGACGTAAAACATGCCGTGGTATTTCGATGTTGAAATAAATTTTTAAAATCAAAATTTGCTTCGATTACTTATTAGATGTAACTTGACACGAACAATTACTTGACTCCATTAGGGACTTTCATATACACAAGGAACAGAACAAGTGCAAGATTACGTAAAGAACGCGGGCTAAATCTCAATCGCAATCTGAAGTTTAAAATTACTTTGTTGAGGGAAACGTGAATATCAAACTATACATAAGAGAGTCAGTTGAAATTATATTCCTGGCGAACAAGCTGGTCGCTGAATAGCTAGCTATAACATAAACGGCGTTAAACATAATTATTCTATTGTAAGTGTCATAGTTTCAAACCGTAAAAATTAAATTTTCCCCCGATCCCGTTTAAGTTTTAGAATACTTTATTCTGAAACCTGATAGCAATTGGTTTTTGTTTCTATAATTTAGTCAAAACTTTAATTTAAAAATTTTATAACTATGCATTATGTTTATAAATTTTATATGTTTGATTTTGAATCTCCATTCGCAAATGCTTTTTTTACAAAATACCCAGTTTAGGGGTACTTATTTATTTTTTTATTTCATTTTGAATCATTCTCAAATGTTTTGTAGAAAAAAAATACCCAGTTTTGGGATATTTATAATTTTTATGTTTCATTTTGAATCAACATTCGGAGATGATTTTTTTTGTAAAATATCCTAATTATAAATTTTATTTATTTTATTTTGAATCACCATTCATAAATGCATTTTATTTTCACAAAATATTCAATGTAAGGGTATTTATAAATTTAAAGCTTCATTTTGAATCACACCATTCTCAAATACTTTTTTTGCAAAATACCCTGTTTTGGGTATTTATAAATTTTAAGTTTAATTTTGAATCACCATTCACAAATACGTTTTTTTCCTGCAAATACTTTCTTTGGGGGGTATTTATAAAACTCTGTATGTTTCATTATGAATCGGCATTCGCAAATGTTTTTTCCCGCAAAATACCCAGTTTTTGGGTATTTACCCAGGCCTTGGGTAAATACCCGGGTATATACCCAAAAAATATTTACCTACCCATTGGGTATTTACCCACCCCACATCACTGGTTATGCATATACTTCTCTACTAATAATAATAAGGAAAAGAACATTTTGCCCTCTATTCTGATAAGTATTGGAGCTACACGAATGAAAGAGGGTGGAAGAAACTGCAAATGACGAGGGCTTTCCAATAAGGGGTAACATTCTTAGGTTAAAACGTACTTTAAGTTAGGGGGAGACGAGGGGAAGGGTGGGAAAATCACTTTTCAGCTCATAACTTCTAAGCAATTGTAGCTATCGAAAAAGTTTAAATTCAAATTTTGTTCGTTATGATAAGCCAATAATTCGCCTAATTTGAATTTTCTTTCTATTTTCATTTGTAAAGGAATTATGGGAAAATTAAAATTTCCACTCCCCACCATTTCCACCCCCTTTGAGCTGGATAGCCATCTACGAACTCGACCGAGATTTTCACTATCCTTACAACATATCCCAAGCTGGTTAAATTTACTTCAAAATTACTCCAGTTATCGTGTTCACAAGATAACATGGGAAAAAGCGTTATATATATATATATATAAACTTTTTAACGAAGGGTGGTTTTGGGTTCTAGGGGTCATGATCGGTGAAGATCTGCAGAAATTTTCCGAAAGTCGTGTCATGAGAACCATTGCAATAGGTAGAGTTCCTATAAGGAATCTACCTAATATTGACATTCTGATAAAATGGTAAATGACGTTGGGTATCAATTTCCAGAGGTTTGGTAATTTTAAAATTATGTTTAAGTTCCAGCATTACGGTATATTTTTTTATATATAATTAAAAATACTACTTACTATTTTTTAACTAATTAAAAAATATTTTTAACGAATTTCTTAGTTTAAGATGGTTTAATTTAAACAATTATTTTTCGAACTTAATTCGCGAACTAAATGTTTGTTTTCTTTGATTTGATTATAAAACACCCATGCCATAGACAGAGTCTTCGGAAAAATAAAGTACATCTTTTGCATTTTGATCTACACAACACGAATGCTTTTATAAATCTTTAAGGTCTATTTAGAAGAATTAAAGGAATTTATTGTCAGCCATAATACAAATTTCGGTTACATTTTTAACAATTCGTTCTTTCTTCAGTATTATAGGATTTTCACCTTTTCTAATATATACTCGATTAAACTGTTGAGGAATTTAGTTATTATAGGATTTAGAAAACATTCTTATATACTCTGTATTGAATTTATCATAAATAATATTTAAATATCAGAAATTCAGGAATTTTTATTGGTTATTGAAATTTTTCTGAAACATTTAAATGTCTCGGCCAAGTTTTAAAACATTCCCCTAGGTACCACCATCAACACAAAGGGCATAATTTATAGCTATTGTAGCTCTTGACCAAAGATAGCGGACTTCCGTATTATTAAAAAAATTAATGCAGGCTCTTTACACTGTATGTATACAAATCCCACTGACTGGATTAGAGAGGATGTCATCTACATCTTTAAACATGGCCCTTTCTCTGTCTACCTCAAAAGGTTTCACCTCTCTGACAGCGATCAATCCAGTTGTGATGGAACTGACACGGCACTTCACTATGCCACGGAGTATGCCCTCACAGTGTCTTGGTATATGAGGAGGCTAACTCCAAATTTCGAACAAGGATGGCTGAAACGAGTCGCCAATAACCTCGTCTCCAGGCAAAAAATTCGTAGGATAGCGAAATTCATCAGTGGAAACAGAGATTTCTTCCGACCTCCCTAGCGTTCAATTTTCCAGCCAGTTCAAACTCCAAATGACCAGACTCAATTCAACAACAGAGAAAAGAACAGTAATACGAAATAATACAGGGTGATCCCGAATTCACGGTACAAACTTTAAGGGTTGGTACAGGACACTGTAATAATCATTTATTGTATAGGAATGTATCGGCGCAAGTGACGCGGTGAGGCGCAAACACAGGAAATAAGAGATGAAAGGAAGGACAAAGTGTTTATTGACAGAGGCGTTGACAAGTACAATGTTTACAATAACTGTTCACAATTGCGTCCACCAACAGTGATGCATGCTTGACAGCGTCGGTGGAGCGAATGGCGTACACTTTCAAAGATGCCAGATATTTCACGCACACTTGCAGCTGCTACGGATATTCGAGCAACCAGATCCTCATCTTAGTCAACTAGAGTCGCATAAACAAGACTCTTCAGATGTTCCCATAAAAAGTAATCGAGGCTCGATAAATTGGGAGATCGGGGTGGCCAAAGGACTGGTCCACCACACCCAATCTATCGCGCCCCAAAAGTGGCATTCAAGTAATTGCGCACATCAATGCTGAAGTGGGCTGGCGCCCAATCATGCTGAAACCATATTCAGTTACGAATGGCGATAGGAATATCTTCTGGTAAAACCTGTTCCAGAAAAATAAGATAACATTGGCCATTGAGTCGCTTCGGTAGTAGGTATGGGCCAATCAAAAAGTCGTTGACAATACCTCAGCTCATCACTTACGCCCATACATTCATATACAATAAATGATTGTTGAAGTTTAATGTACCAACCCTTAAAGTTTGTACCATGAATTCGGGATCACCTTGTGGTGTAATAGTGTAAATTTCTGTGGTATATATATTGTAAATATCTGGGTTTTTCGCCTCAAATAAAATTCCCGTGTCCTGCCCATCAAACCGTTCAGTGACCGGACTGTTCACGGGTACTGGGATAAGGGACGACGTTCTATTCTGTATGTACACAAACGTTGTTCACTCCGACAAAATTTTTTAAACTCTCTTCTCAAGGAAAAATTATAGATGACGTCTCCAACTCATTTTCAATTCTGACGTGAGAGTCCGCATTTCGAGCAAAATTTCTTGAAATTAATGCTAAAACCCTCTTGAGCTCTAGTATGTCAACATATCAATCATACAAGGCAGTCTCAATTTCGTTATATTATCAGTAGTGCATACTCTGGATTTCTGAGATTTACTTGTGAAGGGAAAATGATGCAAACTCTTCTGATTGGATGGTACAAGAAATTAAAAACTTCATTTCAATTAAATTTCGAAAAAAAAAAGAATTGGCAGATTGTTCAACATGGTATATGTGATTTTTTATGTTATATAGACTTATATGATATTTCAACAAGTGAAGTAAATTATATACGTATAAATCTGCGTAACTGAACATTCCTTAAACCATAATATGTGACTTCTTGTAAAATATTTAATTTAAATAGAGAAAGATTTTAGAATTTTTTAGAAAAATATCTTGTGTTTCAAATCATTGTGTGTATTTTAAAACATTTGTTTATATATTAATTATCTGTTAATAAAAAGCTCCGATATTTTAGGGAATGAATTTGTTAAGAATTCCGATTTTCGTTGCAAACAATACTTTCTGCATATTGCGATAGGTCTTACATGTCATATGTTAAATTTATACTGCATGTCAAATTTTATGCCTATAAAATCAAAACAGTTGCTCGGGATATTGCATATATATTTAGACTAGCTGCTTGTTACATTTATTTATTATAGCAACAATTCTCGATATTAAAAATTGTTTACTTTCATAATATCTTTCCACTAAAAAATTCCAAGCATATATCAGTATTCTGAAGACAATGCTCAAATACAAAATCTATTTTACAGAACTTTAATAAAATCATAAGCTTTTTTCTTTATTAAATTTAATCAATAGGCTAAGTTAATAATATATTTCACTTTCAGCTATTGTATACAAGTTGTAACGTGTTTGATGGAATATGATAATTTTACTGTATTCGAAAGTTTAAAATTTGCTTTCATCGGATAAAAATTATTCATAAATGTGCTTTTAGTTCTTACTCCAAATTCAATTTAGAAACAATGCGCTTGAATTTTAATGTATTTCTGATTAAATTAGACCCAGAGAAATTTTAGAAAAAGAGTCAACAGAAATGAAAACGGAATGAATATAATCAAGTTGTAATCTAATGTGCTTTTATCTTCTTTGAAATGACCTTTCTCTTTAAAAGTCACTGGATATAAATAAATTTTTTAATTCTGTATACTCATCATACAACTCAAATAACATAAGGTGTAGTGCTAGTTCTTGCCTCATTTGTATAGTTACCAAAATATTTTATTTCATATAATGAGTTTGAATGAAAAACTCTTATAATAATAATGCATAATTTACAGCAAATATAGGTTATTCATGAGATTTAAACAAATACTTCTTTATAGAGATGATAAATATTGACTTCATCATTTATTGTAAAAAGTTTTAAAGTACGAGTATATGTATCAAGTTTTCTTAAGAGTAAGCAGAGGATGTCTGTTTTTTTAAGGAATTTTTAATTTACGAATTAACTTGATTTTACCATGTTTAGTACTTTAAGATGATATGTATGTTTAAGAAGCTGCTACTACTACTTCGAGACGTCACATCCCCGTTTCTAGAGCGTATATGCCTCCTGATTAAGAAGCTATATTAGGCTGTTAGTACTATTAATCTCTACTTTGAATCGGTTTCGTGTCGGGCCTTTTAATTATGAACTATAGTCAGGTGACGAGGACGAAACTTGAGCTAGCACCCGACTCTCCAAGCTTCCATGCAACACCAAAGTCAGTACGTGAGACATACAATGTATGTTTAACATCCACCAGACACCACGGACCTTTTATAGAACATATTTATCCCACTATTGCCTTATTCTGATATCTTACCACCAAGCTACCGCGGTTTCATTCTAACAAATATAGGTGGTGGAAAAAATTCAAGTCGGCAAGCCTAACGGGGAAGGTAGATTCATTTTGTCAGGAGATATAAGGAAAATAAAATTTCATCCTCTTCCGCCATTTCATCCTCTTCCGCCATTTCTTCCTCTGATTTCATAAGCACTGGAGCTATGATGATGAGAAAGTGTGCAAGAGAATGCAACTGATGAGAGCTTAAAACAAATGTCACAAGCAGTTTGTTATGGGTAAAAACTATACGTATTTCTGTTCCTAACTTTAAATGTTAGGCAGCAGAAGCAAATGCAGCTGTCGAAAAACATTGAAAGTAAAAATTGTTGATTATAATGAGGCAGTAATTCGTCTAATTTTAATTATCTTTCTATTTTTAGTCTTTAGGGAGCTATGAGGAAATGAAAATGCCCTTCATTTCACCATTTCCACCCTCTTTCAGCTGGATGGTCCATCTACGAACTTTCCCTACAACATATCATTTGCCAATCCAAATCTTATATATGTGTGTGGTTTGGAAAAATAAATGATGAAACTAGATACCAGGGTATAAAAACACAGATAGAAGATCTGCAAAAAGAATTCGTTAAATTTATGTTGACGAAGTACCAAACTATTATGCTATCATTTGTAAGTATTATTATTGTAAAGTACTTAAAGAACATATTCTAAATAATGCGGCATATATTGAAACTAATTTTAGTACAAAGGAAATAGATAATAGAATTAAAACTTTTCATAAAAAATTAAATATTTATTGTGAGAAAGTGAACTATTCCCATATTTTTCTTACACCAAAATTTCATAAAAATCCTATCAAATTTAGAAGCATAACTAATGGGAGTTATAGTTATATAAAGGAAACAGGTAAAATTTTACAAAAATTTCTGCAATAGATTATAAAACAACTACTATTTACATTACATCATTAAAATATTAGACAGTCCGCAAATGCATTCAATACATTAACATCTGCTATCTCTTTTTTTTGAAGATAGGGTAAAAACGAAGTATTGTATAACAACAGATTCGGAAACTCTCCGCGCTTTTGCGCATGCGCCGGGCGGAGTTGTTTCCATCAAAATAGGGGGGGGGGGCCGTGAAGAATGGAAGGGTGTTTTTTACATTTTACTGAGCGTGATCTAACAGAGAACTCCGAAAATGCGCTCATATGACTCAATGCCTGACACCCCTTTCCGGCGTAAAATCGTCCAAAACTGGTAGTCTCGGAAACCGTTGTTGAACAGTATTTGTAAATATGGAAACACAATAATTTAAAACCTTTAATGATGTGGAGATTACAGTTTTAATTATAGTTATTATTTATCACCATTAAAGATGTGTTTATAATTATTTTATTGCTAATAAATTAAATTTTAACTATAATCCAAGGATCATATGAATGAACAGTTATTTAATGCATAAAATATTTAATATTTTAATTAAAAAAATTTCTTTAATTTTTCATTTAATTTGAAATAATTTTGGAAAAAATAAAAATGAAAAAACACTGAGAGGACCGAACCGTTGACCAAGCGGACAGTAGGCAATCCCGCTGACACCTGAGACATTTGGCCGCAAACATCTGGCAATCACTTACTGGTATATAAGCTGTTCCCAAAGTTTGAGGACCATTTTCTCCGAATTAGCTGGCCGAACTGAATTTCCCAAGTCGTGCTCTCCCCTTGTAAGACATAATTTAGATATAAAATATTGCAATCACTTATATATTAAAAATAAATGCACTCCTACTTTATTTCAAACGTAAAAGCACTCCTCCTTGAACATAACGAGGCGTACGACCTTTGGTGTTTCCCACGCCACTGAAAATCTAATTACCGTAACTTCGACTGTCTAACATCGATCTAGGCATACGAAGAACATCGCGAATCCAAAAGAAATGCTGATCTTAGCAAAAATAAGGAGAAGTCCTGTTTCTAAAGCGTGAAACCTGTGGGTAAGTTTCTCATAGTCTCATTTTGTCTTTGCCCTCTCGAGAGTGAAACGGGTCGCGGTAGCCTAGTGGTAAGGCCTCGGCTTCGGGGCCTGAGGGTTCGAAATTCGATTCCACTAAAGATCCGCCGCTTGTTGAACGTAAAATCCTACATGGTGGCCAAATGTTATCTCAATGGTGTGGTCTAAAAGTTTGGGGAAGGGGATGTTAACTTTGGCGTTGTCCTCGTCATATGACCGCTGTTGAAAATTTCGAGTCCGCCCCAAAATAGCCCTCGCGTTGCTTCAAAACGGGACGTTAATACAACTAAACTAAATTCGACGGTGAGTCGCCATTTTGGTTAATGATCTTGGATATACATTATACGATTCAAGTTAGTAAGTAGGTTACAAGCCGGTATGGAATTAGTAGCAAACTATTTCAAAATTTGTCAATAAGTGGCAGCAGAATTCAACTGTGTTCATTTCAAATTTATGAGATGACTGTTGTACACATGCGTAGCTGCATTTGAAAATGGCGACTGTGTTCGAGGAGTGTACGCTCGAAGAGGAGCGAAGTTTTGTGCGTTTCTTATGGGCCAAAGAATTTCCATCTTAGGATATTCACAAGGAAATGCTTTCTGTTGACAATGAGAATTGTTTGTCCCGTCAAGCGGTCTACTTTAACATTGTATCGAACCTTCGGCATACAATTTGAAGGAAATATCCAAGCAAAGAATTTTTGTTCCATTACGACAAAGCCAGGTCTCATAGAGCTAGATTAACCTAGAAGAAAATCGACGAGTTTCGGTGACAACTTCTTCAACATCCGCCTTACACCCCAGAGTTAGCTCCAAGATTTATCACTTGTTTGATCAACTTAAAGTTCACCTAGGTGGCAAGTGTCTCGCGAATGATGCATATATTGAACGTGAGGTACATAAGTAGCTGAGACAGCAGTCCAAAAACTTTTATCCAGCAAATATTGGAAAACTGTTAAGGAGATGAGATAAATGTATCAATGTAAATCTTTATTATGTAGAGAAATAAATATGCATTTCAAGTAAATATCATGGTTTCTCAATTTTTGCTAGCTTTTGTACCCTACTTACTGACTTACCCTCGCACTTTAAAAATCGTCTTCAACTCTAAGCATCATGATCGGAGAAGACGTGCACAAATTTTCTCGAAATCGTGTCATAAGAACAATTGCAATATATTGTATTCCTATGAATACAATATATTGCAATTGTTCTTATGACACGATTTCGAGAAAATTTGTGCACGTCTTCTCATGTCTCACGTCTTCATGAATTCTATATACGCCTAAAAGTAAGGAATATATCAAGTTAAAACATTATCACAATTCAGTAAATAAGGTAATAAATAAACTAAGAATAGTTGGTATAAAAATAAATTAATACAATATTGAAATATTTTTCCCACAGTTGAGAATATTATATATTTTCAAGAGCAGAACAAACATGCTTTCTTTTATTACGAGGATGGATCTGAAAAAGTTTACAAGGGTAGTAAAAAATTATTTATTTACATTAGGCAGAAAATACAAAATGGAATTAAGAGGCATGCTTGCAGATCACTTTTCCACATAATCACCAAATCTGTTTAGGCATTTCTCTGAACGCAGGACCAACTTGTTTAACCTTGCTTGTAGAAACCAAATCCCTGCCCGTTGAGCCAGTTCCAGATAAGTGTTCCCTGCTCATTGAGCAGTTTGAAGAGAACCTTGTTCCAGATAAGTGTTCCCTGCTCATTGAGCAGTTTGAAGAGAACCNNGTTCCAGATAAGTGTTCCCTGCTCATTGAGCAGTTTGAAGAGAACCTTGTTCCAGATAAGTGTTCCTTCAATTTCGGAAAAAAGAAAAAGGCACCAGGCCGTCGTGAAGCCATCCGACGCAAACGCCTTGGCATGTTGAGTGATGTTGTCATCCTCCTGCATGACAATACCCATACTGCTCGCAAAAGTTCAAGTGGGAAATCTGATGCCCCCCCCCATACCTGGGATCCAAACACTTTTCATTCATTCAATATCCTGTGTTCAGATAAATGCCTAAATAGATTTGGTGATAATGTGGAAAAGTGATCGGCTAGCATGCCACTGAATTCCCTTTTGAATTTTCTGTCTATTGTTATTAAATAATTTTTTATTACCCTTGTAAGCTTTTTGTTTGGATCCATCCTGGTTCATGTTATAAACATATATTTTTAATTTGTAAATTAAAATTTAAGTTTTTATTTTTGAATTTTTGATTTCGTGAATTTTACCAAAGGTCTACAATAATCCGTAACTTCACAAATGCTCAGCAATAAATTTAACAGCTTATAGTCCTTAAAACTGATGACAAATATACACAATATAAATACCAAATAAGTCAAATAAAGTAGAATGTGTGATTAGTACATGTCACTCAGACTTTTTATAGCTTTATACCAAATCTGATATTAAATCACTTATCGTTACACTTACCAAGATCAAAGATAGCGTAAACAACGCAGTTCTTAGGTTAAATAAATTATTTCAGCAGAGCACTAGATCGTGCACCTTGTTTATTTATCCTGCAAACTTGAATAATTACTGGCATTAAGAATATGAGTTATTTCGCGCAACGGAAGCGATATGCACAACGCTCAAGCCTAAACAATGATGGCACCTTCCTTGGAATTCCACACACCAAATTCAAAATGCTAATTCCCTGGAATATTTTCTAGATTTGGGAGCTTATTAGCGCTTGATTATATTAAGTGCATTTAAAATTTATTCCTGAATTCGCTGTGAGAATTATTTCGTTATCTATGTGCAGGCCTTCTTCAGATTTGTTAACTCGTAATGAATTTCTACAACCCGTGAATTCGTTTCGAGATGTAATTTTATTAGGATTTATTTATTATCATATCAAAGGCGTGAAGGAAAAGATGATATTAAAAATACAAAAGTATTTTTTAGGAATAGTTGCATTTGTTATAGAAACATCAGAGCATTTGGGTCAATGTTTTATCATTTTGGAATTTGTATTTCTGATATCTATATACAGCTCGTACTTGTTGTTGCTTGTCTGAGGTAGATATTTTTTAAGATTAAAATTCTGGTTCATAACGATGGAAGTTTCAATTATAATGCGAAATGTGAATTTCTCAAAAAATAACATGACATTAAGCTAGAGAAAAGCGCTATTTATTAAAAATATTGGCATTGCACTTATACGAATTTAAAATATAAATACAAGGTTTCTAATGTTAATTAAATTTTTTAATTCTATCAAAAAATCTTTATATAAATCTCTAAAAATATTTCTATCCAATTGAATTTCGCTTGAAATATATAATTGAAATACCATATTTTTATTTTCGAAAAACTAAATTCTACTCAACTTATAACACTAAACATGAATAACATTAGAAATAAATACCAAAACTTAACTGATAAAACATTCCAACAAGATTTTTATATGATTTAGACACGTTATACAGTGGGGTGATAATATTTAAATCATATGAGTAACGATTATTATTATTCAGTATAGTTTTCTATCTTGATCGCCATTGCATTACTAAATAAATTGTCAATGTAATAACAATTTCTTTGCATTTATTGTTACTCTAATAACGTCTGTCATTAAAAAATGGTAAATATCTTAAAATATTAATTACGTATTAGAAATATCATTCAGTTGGTGGGATTTAAGGACTCCATTTTTTAAAAAAATAATACTGGATCATTCATTACATCTAATATTCCAACTTTTAATTAATTAAGCTAGCATTGGAATCAGTATTAGAATTCCAACGAACAACTGCAACTTTCATCAGCTAATAAAGACCACAAAAATAAAGAAATGGAATTGTAATTAAATATTACAGATTGCAATGAGTCTATAAATACCTGATATTTTAATTTCTTTGAGTGTAACTTATTTTGATGAAAGTCGTACTTGAGCTCCTTAAATTTTATATAAAATTTCAGAACATATAACAAGTGAAACCAGCTGGAATGCTTTCCCCTCTGATTTCTCGTATACTTCCACAATACTGCATGTTTTGTGTTCAGCTTCGTTTGTATAGTGAAAAGAATCGAGTATGCATTTTGTACCAACTTAATTTTGATATCAATGTTATCGGCAATGTTTGAAATTTGGCGCCCTAAAGAATGCCTAGGCATTTTAAGGCAAAGTATGAAACGGTTAATATTTCATACATTTCCTAGGCATTCTATGCAATACCAAATGACAAATCGACATACATGAAATACATCGCCGATTCGATTTTATATGAAATAAAATTGAGTGCAATTCAAAATAAAATTATTTCTTTTCCTAATGCAACAAGTAGGTTCATACTTTAATCTGTTTTCTTTAATAGGAAAGACATAAACTTGGTTTTGTATAACTGATTTTCCTTTGCGTATTTTGAATAAAAGACTTCTAATGGCACTCTTTTATTATTTGTTCTAAATAACACTTGTAGTTCTGTAGAATGCACGTCTTTTAAATAAAAGCCTTATCATAACCTTCTTTTCATACTTTGCCTAAATAGCATTTGTCATTCTACGGAATATCTAGGTATTATATACAATGCCTAGAGAATTGAAATAATTCTAATATTTCATAATTTACCAAAAAATACTTGGGCATGCTATAGAATGCCGGTAACATCAAGACCACTTAACCAAATTTTCCAGCCTTTTGTACTTTTCAGTTACTATCTTCACATGCTCCGAACAGACAAGTAACAGACGGTATCAACCAATTCAGGGTTTTGGTCTAAAATTTGATGCATGTCTACGATGAATAATAATATTTCAGCTGAAAAATGAGATTTGAAAAACTGTAGAGAAAAGTGACAAGATTTTTTAAAAAATTATCGAAGAATAATTTAATAAAACTATATATATATATATATATATATATGGATGTTGGATTAGCACAAGTGGGAAGCTAACGCATTGAAAATTGTTTTAAAATTCGATTTTGATTTTTTAAAAAATTTGATGTTAAGTGGTAAATTCGGACGTTTTCTTGCCTATTTTCGCGAGTTTTCTATATTCTCATTCAAGAACCGTTCTAATAAGAGTAATTTGAAACTTCTGTGCCATTTTCCTGATTTGTATTGATTTTTTAAAGTTTTCGGAAACGCCTTTCTTCTACAAGCATCATTCTTCTGCAAAGGATTTTTTCCTCCATTATTCACATAAACGCGACATGAAATGTTATGCTTCTGTGTTTAAATTTATAAGTTCTTGCATTTTCTCTTTATTTTTTGTTCTTTGATGTTTTATTTTGAAACGTATATTTTTGGCAACATTTTGAAAGTTGTATTAGTTATTGTACGGTATATTGTTTAAAAATTTAAAATAAACAAACCATACTATTATAAGGTAATACAAAGGCTATGTTTGAAAGTTTAATTCAACAAGAGTGTATCCAAAGGAGATATACGTTTGTTGGGGCAAGTTAGTGATAATATTTGTAGATAAACAAACGGAGGGGAGCTTATAAAAAAATTCGGATCCCGAGCAATCAGCTAGTATTTAATATTTTAATTATTGGTAGGTTATAAAATTTGGGAAATTTAGCTTCAATGTTGAAAATAAAAACCAAGTAAGAATCTCGAAAAATTTTCCATTAGGCTTATTTATTAACTTTTAAAGAATACCACTGTAGAATTACATAGTCATAGGCCAAACAGTTTTTGCTATGAAATGCAAAAAGGAATTATAATAAATGAAGAAACGCATAAATACTTAATCTTTCAGAGACAGATACATGGAATCGATGGAATTTTGTGAAATATGTGCACAAGATCATTTGTATTTAAAGACTTATAAAAATACTAATACACTTTAACTTATTTTCATGATTTCATACGTTTTGAGCAAAAATATACATGATTAAGCAATATTTTGCACATGAAAAGTTTTCCAAACGTCGGCAGATAACTTAAAAACAGATAGAAGCAGGGACAAAAAATAGCTGGAAAAAAACTACAATGTATTTTTTTTTTTTAAATTTTGTCAAAAATGTACACTTGGTATCAGCCAAACCCTTTTTTCTCCCTCGAATTATGAGACAAAAAATGTTATCTTGAAATACCAAATTTATTTTTTTCTTGAACAAAAATGTTTAATCGTTATTTCAAAACTGATAAAGCATGCGACAGTGTTTTTTGTGTGCGTGATCTCTTAGATTGGTCTTTTTAGTATTCATATTTTAGTGTTTGCACAAATATAATCGAGTTGAATGTTAAGTAAGAAAAAAAATTTGTCTTTTCATGTGTGAAAGAGATATTTTTCAAACAAAAATAGCTAAATAAAGTAGTTTTTAAGCTGAAATTTACGGAATTTTTCTAAATACCGAGGTTTTTTTCCCTATTTTTTATTATCTTAATAGTACTTGGAATATTTGTCTCAAATACTCACTTTTTTCACGTTTATAGTGCTTTGTTTCTTCTTCAATTGAGGTTTACCCTGAAAAGTTGATTCAGCTGCAACCATAAAAACATCTTTCAAGTCAAAATGACCACATTTGCTTATTTTTCAAAAAAAAAAAATCTAGAGAAGTAGCGTTTTACGCTTCTTTAGATTGAATAAAAATGCATTACGTAAGGCTTCGTCCACATTTTTCTTACGTACCTTCTCTTTTTCCGTACCTTTCACCTTTTAACCTGGATTTTTTGAGTCTTCTTGTGATAAACAAATTACTCCCCCATCTTATGGCATGTTCGCATATCTATCTATAAGAAAATAACAAGAGGGGACTATGTACAACTTGGAAAACTTTTAGGCAGTCATTATTTATGAACATCTCATAAAAATGCGTTGCGAAATAACTACTTTAATTTGTTGATTATTTATAGCCCACGTTACTATACTTAATTTTTTTCAAATTTCAGTAAATTTTGAATTCTATTGTCACCTGTTTTCAGAACTTAAAATTCCATATATGTATTTGAAATTGACAGAAAATGTTAAACAAATTTACTGGAATTTTTAATCCTCCCATCTGCGTGTGCCGCAATTACACTGCTAAGAAGTTCGTCTATTTTGTACTACATTCCGCGACTTCCATAGGCAAATGTATTATTTTTTTCTGGTAAGCTTTGAATTACATTATACTTTCACAGCGTTGCAAATAAATTAAAATTCACTTCGTTTCAAAGGTATTTGGACCTATTTTCAAACGTTGAATCTAAATAGTAATTTTAAAAATCACCTTTGGTGCTGTAAGCAAGGTTTTGAAAGATTGTTTGACTTAATCTGGAGATTCATATTGTTTCCTAGTACAATATTGTAATTCCCTCGAAGTAATTCGCAAAAAATATTTCTTTTAGAACATCGCATGAAAGAATAACCTTAACGGAGTTATCCCCGCCCTGCCTGGGCACTTGGGGTTTCTGAATGACAGTCGCTGCAATAGCTCAAGTACTGAAGCCAGAATTCTAATAGTCATCACCGACCACTGCCCGACCCCTCCCGAAGGAGGTATGCACTTTCAGGAGAGGCACGTAGAATCACCACTATTGCTATACCCCCAGGGGAAGCTAGAACACACTTACTTATCCGGCGGCTTCTCAACCGTGTACTCGTGATGCCCCCCCCAAAAGAATAAATAGAAAAAGCAAAGTTGAGTCGTTATCGACAAGTATTTTAAATTTCCACATGATACTTACCGACAATGAAGAAATATTCGAATTTTCTTAAGGGCCGATCTTTCAATTCTTGAAGGGTTTTAAGCAATTATGGCGCTTTTTTTTTACTTTCTAGTATAGAAATTGTGCAGAGAGAAAGAAAGTATTGTAAGCGTCAAAAAATTCGACCTCGATGAAACTTCTCGTTTTAGACTTCCTTCAATCCAGAAAAAAACATTGGAATTATGTGAACTAGGGTTTCTTTTCCTGGATCCCGGAAAATCGTGAAGTTTTCATATTTTTGAAATCCTGGGAATTATACTGGCTTCCCGGGAGTTTCCCAGAACAAAAAATTGTAAAATTTTTCAGAAAATCACCTCTTAAAAATTATATTTTAGAAAATTATGTTAAAGCAGAGTTTGGTTGTGAAAAGATGGTTTGTTCAGACACCGAAACACGGTAGAGTTGTTCATTGCAAAAGCTTAAAAGATTTTTAGAGTTAAAATCAGCAAGTTCAAAAGCATTAATTGATATTAAAGAACAATAAATTTTGGCTAATGTAGAATTTGAAACTCTGATTGCAATTGTAGCAGGATTGAAGCCAGTAAAAATTGGACTAGAAAAACTATAGAGTCGAAACGCGACTTTGTTAACTGCTGAAGGAGTATTTTCTTTAATTATTTTAGAGTTGAACCAACAAAACCCAGAATTTTTTAAAGAATATGAATTGTTCTCTGGTTCAAAGAATTGGTGAGAGACGCAATCTTAGTTTAGTTGGATCTAATGCATTATCTAAATTTTGGGAGAAAGAACGATGATGCTGCAGTTACTGTTGATTTTTCACGTTTACCAAATAAAAATTCTTTGATTCAACAAGCTAGAATAATTATGAGAAGGCTTTTTTGTGAGGAAGACGAATCTCTGTCCATCTCTTCGCACTCAAAAGAAAAGAGCACGGAAACTTTGGAAGAGAAATCTTTAACGTTTAACGAAAAATTAGAAAAAGCTATCCACTCACACAACTAGGAAGAGTTCTAGTTTGAGCAAGATAGTGAAGCAAAAATTGCAGTTATTTGACTTAACAGAAAATCGATCATCAAATATTATAAAACTGGGAGAGGCTTTGACAACAATTCCTCCAACGTCAGCTAAAACTGAGAGGACATTTTTTGCTGCCGGGCTATTCACAACAAAACTAAGAAGTAGGCTGAATGATAAAAGTATAGATTGCTTATGTTTTCTTAAATCCTACTTTAAAAATGAATAATTAATGAATTTTATTTGTATTTTGTAGCTTAATATATAAAGGAGTATAAATTTTGGAATTTATGAATATCCTTATTTTGTATAATTATTATCAAATAAAAATAACTAATTTTTAGATTTTTAAAAAATTTTTATGAATTTTTTTTTCTGAAATTCCCGGGAAGGAAAAAAAAGGCCGGGAAATCAGAAACCCTAATGTGAACTAAGTTTTTTTGGGTAACTAACTGGATTTGCAATGCCACTTTTTTCCCAGCAATCGCAATGTCTGGAGGTGAAGAACATTTTGTTCAAGAACTTCTTTCACCGACAGAACATCGGCATGCGAACATAATCACTCAAAAACGGAACGAGCGAGGGGGTTTGACTGTTTCTCGATCTATCTACTGTTCAGCAACGGATTCCGAGACTACCACTTTTGGACTATTTTACACCGGAAAGGGGTGTCAGGCAATGAGTCATATGAGCGCATTTTCGGAGTTCTTTGTTAGATCACGCTCAGTAAAATGTAAACATCACCCTTCCATTCTTTACTTTCCCCTATTTTGATGAAAATAACTCCGCCCGGCGCATGCGCAAAAGCGCGGAGGGTTTCCGAATCCGTTGCCAAACAATACACGTGCGTATGCACAAATTGTAACTCAATGCGTAATTTTGGACTAAATCCATTGAAAGTTATGCTGTATATATCCGCGCGTATATGAACAATGCAGCTCAAGAATACAACAAACTGGATAAATGAAATTTGTTATGTAGTCTTAACATCAAAATTATAGATGTATTAAATTTTGAAATTCAATTCGTCAATGGGAAGAGGTTCAAAATGTACACTCGAGTCACTTCGCCAAACTACGAAGTTAAACACGAAACGCCCAGTATTGTATAAATATATGAGAAATTCTAGGCGAGAATATTCCGATGGTTTTTTTTTTGGGGGGGGGGAATATTATTAAATTAAACAGTCATTATGTATATTCATTTAAAAATAAACGCGATACTCATGTGAATATTAGTTTATAAAAAAACTGAAATTTGAAGAAAAATGACGACAACAACATTAATAGGAAAACTAATATATTTTATTCTCAACTTTCAATTCAATTTCAGTCACTGTAATTCAAACGAAACACTCTCTATGAAAGGCATATGCAATTTTTTCCACCAAAACACTCAGTGAAAAACATTTTAATTTATAACAACGAAATTATACAAGACAGTCCATTATATCTGCCTATTTGCGTAAACAAATGATTCAATTAAATACATGTTTTCATTAAATTATAAAGTTCGGTATCGCAATGTCGCATGGAAAACTTCAAAACAAAACAGAAAATTACCCATCGCGACGGCATAAGTTGATTTTCAATGCATGGAAATTGTAAGATTCGGGTGAATAGAAAAGACACATCAAAATTATTTTAATGAAAACCGTCTCAGCTGTAAGTACTGAAATACCATCGGAATTCTAAAACAGCTAGCTCTAAATGATGGTGTTTAGTATTCATACATAACTCGGAAAGTTCCATGGGTATCTAAATTAGGTTTTAAGCCTAAATAAGAGGAAGAAGGGCTTCTAGGCTTTCGCGGGCACGGTCGTTAAGTAGACCTTGTTAAGTACGGGTCGGAGAAGAAATACGTGAGAAAGATACAGATCAGATTTTTAATTTATGCTCCATGAAAGTGAAAATCGTTTCTTTACATTGAAATGGAGTGTAATGCATTGCAATGGCAATACAATTTTTGGGTGTTTAGCAAAGTAAACAACTGATGATGTGAAATTACAGAATGTATGAAAAGTAACTCGATAGAAAAGGGGCAACTTAATAGTTTGACGTTTCTGGAATTGAAGTTTTAAATAAATTTACAAAAAAATCTTGTAAACCTTGTAAAAAAATCTAAATTCTCAAAAATACAGTTGTTTTCTGGTTCTATTAAAAATATGATATGTTTAGTGCTACTCTTTCTTTGTAACTATATCATTTCTTAAGTGGAAGAAGATTTGAGTTGATTTGACAAAACCAAGGAGAATGTTCTTTCCTCTACTTTATCGCATATTTACACTTTTTGTCTCGTTTTATGTTAAGATTCGTAGTATTGTGAAGAAAATAGAGTGTGCATTTTGGACCTCTTCCCTTTATCCTTATAGGTCCAAATTTTATGCCGATCAACAATTTTGGTGTCAAGATCACATACCAAATTCCAATTTATCTAGCTTGTTGCGTCCGCTTTCACACAAACAGGCAAACCTATAGACATTCAGCCCTTTCACGGATTTGACTCAAAATTTGATACAAATCTACAATTTAGGCGTGAAGAACGCATAACAAATTTTATTCTTCTATTTTGCTCTGTTTTTGAGCTATGTGTTCGTGGACATAATTTCAGAATTCATGTTTTCGGGCTCTAGGATGTGTCTGAAGTCAAGAGATTCATCAAAATCTGGAGATCGAATTTTTTGACGATTGCAATATTTTCTGTTTGTATACTTCGTAAAACAGAAAGTAAAGTTACAACAAACTTAACAAATGCCATCGTACAAAATTAATTATTTCAGAAAAGCATAACGTGGATTTCACTTGTAACGAAATTAATGTTAGCGTTGTCCAATTTCAGGTATTCTGCCAAAACATTGAACAATTTCTGAAGGGGAGTTGGAACCTTTATTCCGACAATGTTAAATTGGCCACTTCGATTGGCCTTTTCTCAAAATATGTTATAGATTCATGTTTGAAAATTTTTATACAAATAAAGCACATCTTTATCATTATACTAAAATGAGTTTTTAAAAAATATTCAAAAAATTATTTTTTACAAATTTTTTGTGTCAAAACAAAAAAAAATGTTAAATTGGCCATTTCGATGTACTTTTTCCCAAAATCTGTTATAGATATATGTTTGAAATTTTTTATACAAGTAAAGAACACCATTCTCATTATACTTAAATGCGCTTTTGGTAAATTTTTAATATTTTATAAATTTACAAAATATTTAATAGACATAGTGAAATTTTATCCTGTTTCGGCACACAAAAATAGTAAAAAATAAATTGTTGAGTTTTTTTTCAAAAAGCTCATTTCAGTATAATGATAACGGTGTACTTTACTTGTATAAAAAAATTCAAAGATGTATCTGTAACAGGTTTTGAGAAAAGGTACATCAAAATTTATTAAACTTAAAGGTACATCCAATTTAACACTTTTTTTTGACACAAAAAATTTGTAAAAAATAAATTTTTGAATTTTTTTAAGAAAATTATTTCACTACATTGAGAAAAATGCACTTTACTTGTATAAAAATTTTAAACATGAATCTATAACGGTTTTTGAGAAAATTTGCATCGAAGTGGCCAATTTAATATTTTCGGAATAAGGGTTCCAACTCCTCTTAAGTTCACTGCTATTGGTAAAATGACCAATCCTCTAAAGTGCCTTTACTAATTAATTTTATCCTCTGCATGCTTTAGGTTAAGGATTTTTCTACTAAAATAAAGTTTAGGACCCGGACTTTATCGTACTGTTTATTCATTATTATTTATTTTTTTGCCAGTAAACAAGAAATCATATAACTTTTACTTAATATTCTGATTAAATAATAAGTTTCACACACAAACAACTGTTTCCATTGTTACATATTAAGGCAACAATGCAGAGGGAAGTGATTCGCAACGTGTGATGAACGCTTTTCCAGGTAGCGCGAAAATAACTGAAAAGAAGGCTGAAATAGAGATACGCAAAAGAAGGGGAAAAACTATTTATTTGAACCAAATTAAAAAGAAATACGTTCTTCTAATACAAAAACATAATATCACTCTTAAACATAGGTCCCTCTATAAAGATTTAACTATCATTTTCTTTAACTATCTAAATACTTTTTTTAATAATTGATTTTGAGTTCTAAAAACATTGGGGAGATTGTAATATTTAAAAAAAATTATTAGAAGAGTGGGGAAGGTGATTAAAATTGAGGTAAAAAGTTAACTCACAATCATTCAAATGATGAGAAACCCTGTCTTAACATGAACTTCGAGATACTTTAAACTTGAAAACTATATTCCAGAGAATGGCTCGTTAATTTTTGAAACATTCAACAAGATATTTAATTTGCAGCCTTTATGGAGTCACTTTACATAATTCATTACATCAGTTCCATTTCATTATCCATTTCCTGAAGAGTCTGTTAAACCATTATACAGGATCAAATATCCATTTTATTACACACCAAGGATTTTATTTCTGCCAGTCATTCAGTATTCATTACACCATATCGATTCCCGCGGACCACGTGTCGATTCTCAAGCGATTACCTTTCCCTTTATGCATCCTCAACGACACACTCGAAGGTTCAACACACAACCAAGTTTCGCAGCATATTATTAAAGTTAATGCCACCTAACAACCCCAAAATCGCCAATCGCGAACAGCTTACTCATGCAGCATTCAAGAATCCCGCCCAAGTCATTAGCCCTTTATTCTAATTAAGCTAGCGCCGTGAAGACAAGGATTCGACAATGATTCACAGGTGGTGAGGGAATCCTGTAGTTATTTCCAGTAACCGCAATTGCATCTTTCGCGGGAAAAACGAATTTCTTATTAGCTTATCTAGAGAACGTAGGGTGCATTAATGTTGTATTGGAAGGTACAAATACTGTGGGATTGTATCCCACGGGCTTTGTGGTGAGTTATTGCTGGCTTTGTTGCTTTTCATCAATTCAAGAGAGCGCTTGGTTGCTACGATGTTGTTGTTGTAAGCATACGATTACGATTGTTTTCTTGAAAGATGAGAGAGAGAGATTACGTAACGGCATGCATAAATTTTATCTCGGGATTCGAAAATGAAAAGGTTATTCGCTTTATGCGACTATTTTACCTTTTTGACTCAAGGTCCAATCAAAATTATTCCTTCAGAGATTCGCGGTCTATTAATTTTTAAGTATCGTATCATTTTTCGTATATCCTATCATATATAATTAATTACATGTTATTTTAAAATTCTATTCCAGAAATGACTTTAAAATGGGCGCAGTCATGCAATTATCAACCAACTAGTATTTTATGGATTTCGAATTTGTTATTTTAAACTGTACCTTAGAGTGTATAGTTTGTTATTCATAACTGAACATACTTTTCGGGTACAATTATTACTTGCATTATGATAAATATTTATGGAACTATACATCATTATAATTCTTTTTGTACTGTTTTACGAAAATAGTAGTATCTCATAATGTGCTATGCAAATATTCTGCTCAAAATATTATTTCAATTCTCAATTCATTATTGAAATAAGATTACTAATACAGGCATGCTTTTTTGTTTCCAAAACTCAACCAGCCATTATGATTTTATACTTTTTTCATGAAGCTTAATTTTATCAAATTTATTATTTATATTACAAATAAATTTCTGTAGATTGATCATAAAAAAATTCTTTCATTTTGTGTATATAATAGTTTTTTCCTTTTAAATAAAAAAATTACCTTTTAAATAACAATTAATAAAGAATTCTTATCTTTATATATTTTTTATTTTTGAATTCATTATTTATTTATATTTATTTTTTAGCTGATTATTGGTATTTATATTTTTTTACAACATACTAATGTTCATTGTTTAAAAAATTAATTCTAACGGGGAGGGGGGGGGGGAAACAAAAACTCCCAAGACTTATCTTTGACAAAAAATGTTTATAATCAACATTTAGATCAACTGTTTCTAGAACAAAATATATGTAATGAGATAATGCAACTTACCTTCAAAAGCTGGGAGCAATTTTATGAATGTTTTTGATGGTTTCATCAGTCTACGATTTATATTCCATGCAATTCATATTCATATTTATAAATTTTATTAAAAATTTCTTTGCACTGTAAAATTATCTGCAACAAAATTTAAACCAATATGTAAAATTAATTTTTATGAATTATTTAACATTTTTAGAATCCCTTTTGCACAGCATATGTTCTCCCACACTACAATTAGTTTAGAAAGAAAAATATTTAATGAGTAAATAAAAATTTTAAAAATAATTGATAAAATGTTTCTTCAGTGCCATTTCGAGTGAATATGAAGGTTTATGGTTATATTAAGGTAGCTTATTGAAAGTTAACTGATAGTTTTAAACATTTTGTGTTGAGAGTGCTGAAAGCAATTAAAAGAACAAAATATAATTAGCTAATATCTAATTGTCAGATTTAAAGATATTTCGTATATAATAGATATTTTTAGATGAAAAAATTATTATTTTCATATCTATGAAATTAAACTGAAGACTTTTAAAAATATTATATTCTTTTACTAAAAGAATCTGTGAAATTACTTTAAAATTTCTGAAAAAATGTTAGTAGCAGCATTTACAAGAACTACATAGATAACGCTACATGTTAAAATTATAAGAATATATATATATATAAGATAGATTTCGAATCACGATTTACATAGAGATAACAAGCATGAATTGAGTTACATAATAAAAACTTTTGAAATGGAAAAAGTTTTGATTTTTCTTTAACTGGCTAAGATATATGCTAGAACAAGAGTCTATCTTTTAGTAATATGGGTTTCTGTAGATTTCGAAAATACTTGACATATAGTTCTTGAAAATTTCGGCCTTCCACGAAGAACTGGTGGGGGAAAATTCCTACGAAAGAGACTGTTAGGACTTCAAAGAAATCTTCTTTCGAGGAAAATTTTATTCCTAGCATTGGTTTAAATTTAGTAAAAGAGTTAAACTCGAATTTGGTTAAGGGACTTGGGATTTCTAATATTTATTAATTAAATTTAATTGATTCGATTGATTATCTTAATAATTTCCAAGGAGTTAATAAAGCGCTGATATCATTGCTATTTCTAAGAAAAATACAAAATTTCAGAAGAGGCTTCTCTTAGATTATGTTTAAAAATTGGCTTTTGATATTAAGCTCTCTTCATATATGAAATTGAAGTTAACGCAATAGTGCTGAAGAGCTCTATTGATTTTGTCACATAACTCTAGAGAATTAATTGTTCCTATACGATACAATAAATAAATAAAAATTAATAACCCCCGCCACACTTTGTGAGATCAGACTTCTATCCTCTGCAATATAAAACTCATCGCAACAATCTCCATGCAGCGAGCCCACCCATCATTGTAACGAACGGCACGTCAGCGGAAAAGAAATTGTGACAGTCTCCCGAAATTAATACCAAATTATCCAGTTGTTCACATGATGTTTTCTTGTTCACATACTCGTGACGGTCTTTGAAAAGATCAAGTTGTGATTCGCAGAGGTCGCGTAAAGCTTCAACTGCTTGAATGGCATGCTGATTCTTCAATACTCAAGGACAATTTTTAAAAAAGCAAATATTCATATGTGTGTTGTTCCTGCTTTCAGATAGTGGTGTAGTTGGCAGTTGTATATTTTGGACAGGAAGTACTTGATGAACACTTTTGTTCACTGGTTTTCATTCTCAAGATAGTTTTGACGTTACAGAATGGTTAGAAACTAACGTGAGGTTCGAAGCTTGGAATTCTATTCACCCAAATGTGTGTGGTCTTTATATTAATGAGACCATGAGATTTCAATTTATACAAGAAAAGTTCCAGTTCTCATCACCAAATTCAGTACGTTGCTATAAACGGTCAATGAGTTCAAAGAACAACCGACAACACAATTTCCACTACAAATTTTATTATGGAATCATTGATACATGTAGTTAAATGAGTTGACCTCTCAAAGTTTTCATAATAGGCATTCTTTGAATTGTATGTTCTACCTCAAAATGCAGAAAATCATTTTGATTTGTCGAACTTGCAGCGTTATGCGATCCATCAAGGTGATAAGATTATCAAAGTTATCTTTTTAAATCACCCTTTTCAGATGACTCCATAATAAAAAACCCAAGGAATGAGATCCGGGTAATCTGTTGGTCACCTGCAAGGACCACATGTACACATAATCTAGTGTTAGAAGGTGCTTTATTTTGTATCAATACGGTGAATCGTGGGCACCTTTACTTCACTTTTCTGAAGGTAAACAGTGTAAACTCATGGAGCCGCTTGTATGAACAATGCCAAAATAAAATTTTTATTGAAAACTGTCATTTTTGTAGTTACTCTTTACTAACTGGTTTAGCCCACTGCGTGTACAACGCCATATTATTATTGGTGGCGAAAATTAGAGATAAAATTAAAAATGAGCTCCTAAAACTTCACGTATAAAACTTCACACCGCGGTAGAACTATTTTTACCGTTAATGATAATAACAAGAAAGTAAACTAGCAACAAACTTATGTAAATGTTATTTGAGAAATTAATTTTTAATGAGACTTCCTTATTTTCTGGTTTAAGTTTTAAGAAGAAAGAAATTTAAATATTCATTAGGTAATCCAAATGTTGTTTCACAGAAAAACTTCACTCTTTTGCTTTTCTATATAAGATTTTTTTATAAATTAAACAACAAGTATCTTTAGTATTCAAGTTTTTGAAAAGAGTTAGATAGTGCCATATCTTTTTTTGTATTTCAGTAATAAAGTAATAAAAGCAAATGGGGAGAAGTAAATTTGACTAGCTGAAACTATAAAAACATGACACTCTTATGTTCCAATACATTTCTGTTGTGATCAATAAGCAAATATCTTACTTAATCCGCACTAAAAATTCTCTAAACACTCGAAACAGGACTTGGAAAAACCTACTCTACCCGAACTCATCACCCATATTTAAAAAGAAAATTAGTTGACTTTTTAATCATTTAAAGCTCCGAACAAACATTCAGCTAATCGTGCAATAATCGTTACATGAACTCGAAAACACTTTCCCTACATAAACGGTCGACTGACCCACATAAATAAACGGTTTCTTCGATTTTATAGCCATAGGGCTATCCAGGATTTTACGGTCCATGATCTTCTCCCTCCTTCCGTTCTGTTCAGTGTTAGCACTTATTTATCACTGCCTCCTGTCAAGTGCAGTCTAAGAAAGCGTAGTCAAATAACGATTATATCTATAGAGAAATTAACTTGTTTGTTCCTCTTTTAGCAAATAAGGTAGACTATCTAACTCTAGCTATAGGAATAATGCTTTCATTTCCAATTTTTAATTTTCCTGTCTATTAGAAAATTAAAATCGAAGGGAAAGGATTCATGTTAGTCTCGCTAATGTTTTCAGTTATTCTTCAAAATTTCAGCAACCATCTTTCAATATGAACCATGTTTAAGTTACGAATCTCAATACAGTTTTCAAATTACTATGCATAATTCAGTTTTATGGACTAACTAGATAATGAAACTGAAAACAGTCGCTAACTATATATTTTCATAAACATTCTTATTAGTTAATTTTTTTTTTCATTTAAGTCGTAAATACACAAAATTCTACCTACGACTGTTAAATAAAATTTTAATTTAATTAAAATTAATCTCCAGTTCAATTATTAGTTCAAAAACTAATATCTTTGATGTTTGGAAAAAAGAACAAGTAAATTAAACTCTTTCGCAAGACGATACTTTTAGAAAGTTCGAAACGACCCAGATTTTTAACATCAGCTGAAAAGATAGATACAGAAGAAGATAAAGAGAAAAGATAATTGTTCGAGTAACTAGAGTTGGTTGATTGACGGATGACAGAAACGACAAAAAGCAGCGAACGTGTCAGTAAAAAAATTGCCCGTCAAAAACATATCCCATTAAAACTTCGAGAGAAACTTTTCCAAGTGTGACAGAACTTTAACAAGCATAAATGAAAAGTCCTTCGATTTTTCGCACGATTTATTTCTTGTAATCTTGATTCCATTTTTGAAATAACATAGAGTAATATTCAAATGATATATATAAATATCTTGCCTGCGAAATTTCAGAAAGTCAATAACTGCAAAGTTTTCGGTGCGAAAAATGTTGAAAAGTGGCTGTTAGTAGGAAATTGTCTCAAAATTTTTATTTTGTTTATTTATTTGCGATGTCTGCCATTTTTATATGAACCCACTGCTTGAAACGGACAATAAAAGCATTAAAAATTGCATTTTGTGTTATAGCGTCATAATTTGTAAAATCTTACATTGAAGTTCAGAATGCTTATTACAAAAACCTGTAAGAAAAATTTAATTAGTATGGACAATAATGATTCTTATTGTTTTTATATTTGTGAAAATTTTGAGACTCTGAATCGAATGTATAGCAGTACACTTACCTGCCAGTTTAAATGATAGATTTGTAAATTTAAATTGTGCAAAGGGAGTCCACAACACTTCGAAAATATTCAGACAACCCTCTTGCAACACGGCATTCTAACAAGGTTTCCATACAACACGACCTAAAAATAATGACTTTCTTATAAGACGGTTCAAAATTATCAACATCACTCCTAAAATAAGGTACTTTGGCATATTTTCTATAACACTGTTTCGATACAAAACGCAAAGAATTAATCGTTACCGAGAAGGTTAAGTTAATGTATAAAAAACTCTATGAAATGTCCTCCCCTCGGGTTTCAGATATCCGCAGGTGTCCACAAGTTAAGCACAATTCACCGACGATTTTTTGAAAGAAAAAAATAGGGTACTAGAGAGAGAGAGACCAGATTCTCGCTATTATTTAAGGCCCATTCATAATAAAGTAAAATACAAGAATTTTTTGCTCACTGGCGGTTAGCGTCTACGTTTTAACTTTGTTGAGGTTATAACCTTTAACACTTTAACAACACACCGCACCGCCGTCTCTATAGAGCTCATATGGCTCCTATCCGGGTTGGCATAGATGTAGGTGGACTTATTGAGTTGTAAAAAAAAATAAAGCAAGAGAAGAATGACAAATGAAGAATTTACAAAGCTGGTGTTAACACATAGAATTGAGAACAAAATAAAGGAATATACACAATATCTTTAATAACAAGGTGTGAATGAAAGAAAAATTATGATTGTAGATGATGACGAACAACATAAGGAAGCAACATAAATCAACGTACAGGTTTTGAGTAACTCATTAGAGATGGGGAGTCATTGCGTATTAATTGTAGAATACAAGGAATAGGAAGATTATTATTGAAAGATTTATGAGAAAGGAAGGACTTAGTATATTCAGCGTATTGAGTGCAGGATGTTAGAATTATTGTACAAAGCCAGGTGAATACTTATTCCAGTCGCATTATGTTTTCATTGTCTATTATAAATTTAATCATGTTTATTATTCTTTTTCTTAAATTCGGATTCTCCAGGACTCTTTGGTACCACAGACTTTCCAGTGAAGTAGGAGGTTTCCTTATATGCCAAGAGAGTGTCAATGGGCAAGATGTCGCATAGTGGATGGGATCGCCGAATTCTCCGTAGGCGCAAGAGTCACTATCCGATAGATGGAAACGGTTAAGGAATGAAGGGAATGGACCGTGTCCTGTAACAAACAGAATTTCTTCACGTGTCCAAAAGACTGGTTTTAGGTGAATTGTTTTGAGCACTTTATGAACAGAACTTCCAGTGTTTCCATTATCCCAAAGATTTTGCCATTTAAAAAAAAACAATTCTTGTAAATGTTGTTTAAGTTCGCATCGAGGGTTTAGAGTTTTCATTACAACGCCTTCTGTGATGACTTTTCTGGCGAGAGTATCGGCTTCTTCATTACCCCGATAGCCTGTTGAGGTATAACCATAAACGAATGAATTACTCCGTCGAGCCTAGGCACGAGGATAGCCTGAATGACCCGACCGCCTCTACAATTAATCGGGCACTGTGGCCCTCGCATAATAGCCCTTATTACGCGGGGTTCACGCAACGACCCCTCAGAAAGAGGTGCGACCCGTCATCGGCAGTGGGTAATTAAACCCCCGCCATTGCTATATCCCACCAGGAATCGAGACCCTGCTTACTTATATAGCAGATTCTCATCCCTATTTTTGAGATGCCCCCTTAAGTGAGAAAAGATATGGTTGGTTGAGAAGGTTTAGTTGAGGTATATATGAGGTACTCTCAACAATATGAAAAGGGTGGTTTTGGTTTAGCAAATTTAATGTCCCGTTTTGGGACATTAAAGTAGCATCACGGATACTACTTTGAGGGAAACCTCGTAATTTTGAACCGTGGTCATACGGACAGTAGGATTCCTAGACTGGCATCCTCCTTTCTAAACTTTCACACCACTCCAGCGAGAGGGCGTCTGACCCTCATTGTTAGATCTGGAGTGCATCAAGACCACACGCATGGCAGACCTTTGACGATAGCGGGTTTCGAACTTGGAATTCTTTGGATGAGCTTTATTCTCAACGTTACTCTACTCAGCGTTTATTATCACCGACACAGTATTTGTCATTTGAACGGTAGTAACGACATGTTCCCATCTTTGCAATTTTTTTAAAACTTTTTTGGTTGCATTTATCTGATCGTGTTCAAATGAAATTAAAATTCTTGTAGACGAAAGCTCTACATTTGTTAAAGGAAACAAAAAACTGTTCAAACAAAATTAAGTAGACAGATATAATAATTAAAATTATAATATGATAATTAACTTATTAAATAATGATTTAATTAAGCAAATGAACTTACATTGAAGCATTCCAAAAATTTGGGCAATGCTAGTTGACAGAAATATAGGCACTTATGTTCTGATGACATTTATTTGTCCAAAACTAATTAATCATAAATTTAGAATGCATACATTCAAATAAGAGTTATGAATATTGAATTGCAATGTATAGTTATTTCATTTCCAAGTTTCCAGATAATTGCGTTAAAATTGTAGATTGGTTTTACTATTTATCAGTAATTTTACAACGTATTTAACTCATTAAAGGACATTTTTACATCGATTGCATTCATTAATTTAAATAAAACGAACAGCGTCAAAAGATGGCAAACGATATTTTATAGAACAGATTGAAATGATGTACATTTAATTAAAGGTTCAGTCATGGAGTTCTCAAAAAGTCATTTATAACTAAATGACGAAACTTCAGTAGTTGGATAAATTCTATTTTAATGATTACTTTAGAAAATTTGCTTAAAAAAGATCTAACTCCAGATCTCGGAACTATTTCGAGATCAAATGTCCCTTCATTTGATTTCCCATTGCATTCTTTTTTGGTAGCAAATCTGTAGAAACTCTAACTTGAGTAATTATCAGACTCGAATAAATTTGATTTGAAATGTAATGTACAAAGTCAAAATATCGACTGGATAGAGGTTAAAAATAGTTCATCAAATGAGTTTTGTCCTCGCTTCTGCAGTAATTGAGGAATTCATGGTAAAACTTACCTTCTTGTGATCGAATTAACGAGCTTTAAAAATTCCTTTTCTTCCTACCTAAGAAGCGCATGCTCAGACAGTTGAAATTATTTCACTATTGATGAAATTCTCTTTGAAACTCATATTTAAGTAGTAAAAGAAATTAACTAGAACATTTTCTTAAAGTTTTGCATTAATACATGATTTTAAAAAGTTACCTATTTAATTTTAATACACATGAAAAATATACGTTAATAGTTACATATGAAACACATATGTTGTTGCTCATCTATTTTTTTTTTTACAGAAAACTATTCATTTTAAAAAATTCCTTTTATTCATGTTTAAAGAGCGCATGCTCAAACAGTTGGAACTATTTCACTGCTGCCCGAATTCTCTTTGCCACTCATATAAGTTATGAAAAAAAAATGACTGGAATATTTTTGCAGTTTTTTTTATCTGTGATAAAAAAGAAGTCTTTCTTTTAAAAGTTTAAAGATAAAAGAGTTTTTCTTTTTAATTAATACACATCATGAAGCCTACTTATATTAATGGTTTCAAATGAAGCACATATGTTAATGTTTATTTGTAGTTTTCATGGAAAACTATTTTGTTCTACTTCGAATTTACATTCAAAAGAAAAACTTTCAATAATATTAAATGAATAAAAAACAAAAAATGGCACCATAAATGACACTTACACATATTAATTTATCTAAAAGAATTTTGTTTCATTTACTATTTTTTAAAAATTTTACTGACTATGAATCGCAATGTTGTAGTTCATGTGAATTTACAGATTAATTTCACTTAGAATTCACTGGTTTTAAAGTAACAATTCATTAATCAGTCATTGTAACATAGCAAAAGGACCACAAAATATCAGAGATTTAAAATAATATATATGGTTTTTTCCCTCTATGACACATGTTTTTCATTTTATTTTAAAACATAGATTTAAATGCTAGTTTGCAGCATGCTATTTATTGAATGTTATGATAAAAGAATCAGGAATTTAAATGAAACATCGGAGAATAGTAGCAGCAAAAAATTAGGTATTCCATTGTATTCTTTTGAATCATTATTATTTAGATAAGAAGCATAACATTCAGGTAGGCGAATTTTAGAATCCCAGGAGAACCTGAGTGTTCAAAAGACAAAAGATTCGGCTCATGTTTTCTTTTAACGTTTTTCTAAGACACTGTAATTTAAAAGTCTAATGCCGGTTTAACAAAAATTGTGGATTGGCCCAATCTTCTCAACACGATATATATAGTTTACGTACAATCAGATAATTTTTAAATTGAGCAGTATAAAAAATTTATAACTTCTGAAGCTTAACTGCATCAATAATTTATAATTAAATACAGGTTGAAATATAATATCTCTTACGTTCTTATCAAACTTATTTAATTAAATTTCCCTTTAAATTTCTTTTTATTTAATATTTAAACTATTTGACTTTGTTTTTATTCGTGTATCTGAACCTATACGTTCCTATTTCAGTCAAGAATAAGTCGTCAATATGAGGACAATTAGGAATAAGTGGACTCAATGAGTCCTTAAGAAATTCAATAAGTTTACGTATAATAAGATAATTTTGAAATTGAACAGTATAAATATTTATAATTTCTGAAACTTAACTGCATCACTAATTTATAATTAAATATAGGTTGAAATATAACATCTCTTATGTTCTTATCAAACATATTAAATTAAATCTCCATTTAATTATCTTTTTATTTAATATTTAAATTGTTTTTATTCGTGTATCTGAACCTATACATTTCTATTTCAGTCAAGAATAAGTCGACTCTATGAGGACAATTAGGAATAAGTGGACTCAGTGAGTCCTTAAGAAATTCAATCAAATATACTGCTTGCCATATCTAGATCATTATGGATCACTTTTCTACATCAAATTAGAATTTTCTACAGCAAAGTACGAAAGCACAACTCCAGAGATAAATTCCTTTTAAGCGGAACAGAAGGAATTCGCATTTCTCTCGGAAGCAGCTCCTAAGAAACTGAACTCTGAAAGCATTCTAGGAATTCTCCCTACTGGGGAGAAAACGAATCAAGCAAAATCTTCATGAGGTAAAGTGTAATCACGTTTCAAGTTTATTGCCATTTTTAGTCCATTAGTAAATTATTTGTGAAGTTCATAAGACGTGATATGATAACATGTTACAATAAAAATCGAAGGTAATGTAACCTAATTTTATCATTTCAAGACGCAATAAACTCACAGAACTTCGTTAATGTGACATGCTGCTGTGTGTAGATCAGCCTCTGTCACTTAAGAGAGTACGGACATATTAACCAAATCTTGAGTAATCTGTTCACGAGCACTCTCATTTCAAAGGTAAAGGAAATTTAACACTGTAAGTCTCGTTTGGGCTTGGATAACATGTATGAAATATTTTTAAAAATAAATTCGTGTTTCATAAATTACAGATGGTTTAACAGCACCAAACCTGTGAAAATTTTTAGTTAACATAACTTCAAATATTGCATAGTTTAACATTATTTATATATTTTTAATGTTATTTTCAGAACCTTAGTAAGACAATTACGCGCATGATATAATTTACCATATAGATTCGTTTATCCTTAAATCAAGTCGTTATGTAAAAATCCAATGCATTTAAATTCGGCTCCCTCTCTTCTTTTCTCTTATCATTATATTTTTTCTTAATATATTAAGCAAAAGTAAATTACTATGACTTCATTAAATTAGTATGGCACTTCCAAGTTTTTATTAGGTAACTGTATTTTCAATGCCACTTTTTTCCCAACAGTACCAATGTCCGAAGGTGAAGAACCTAGAGTTAAGAACTCCGTTAACCCACAGCACCGTCGATATCCTAAAATCGCTGGTTTTATATTAAGAAATTGTTGTTCTAATTAAATTTCTACCCACTGATTATAACATTAAATTTACTGAAACGTTTTTAAGTGCGAAAAAGTAGCAAATATAAAATATTTTCAAACAAATTTATTCTTAACATTTGAGAACTACACAGATGTCTCCCTGTAAGTTTGTTGTGTCACTTTTCTAGATAATTGCAGTTCTTATATATATATATATATATATATATATATATATATATACTAGCAGTACGCGCACGGCGTTGCCCGTGGAATCAGGACTTTAACAAAATGAAAAAAAAAAGAACAGCCCACAATGACATGAAAAAGTTTTGAAAACAAAATCAAAACAAAAGATACACATTTTTTTTATTTTCCTGCTTATTTTTTTTCACGCTACAGTACAGAGTACGTTAATCCAAAACAATATTACAAAATTGGAACGTGAAAATGATTATTATACAGCAAGCAAAATATAAATAAAATCCGAAAATAATAATCGAAGTAATTCATTCAGGTGAAGGTCATGACGTATCCTACGCGTCCGCCAATCAAAATTGGCATCAACGTTCGGAAGAAGTGCCGCTTTTGGAACTCGATCGAGAAAAATAACTCGCAACGGTCCAGAAAAAAATTAATTTAAAAAAAACGATAATAGATATTTTAACCATTCTTGTTTTAAATCCGACAGAACCGTTCTAGTTATAAGCTGAAAAAAATTGAAAATAATAGTGTTATTAGAAAGTCGGATGCAACAAATTTAAAATCAAAAGTAACATCTTGAAGCCAAAACTGGGTATTTTTAAAAAATTTCTCAAAATTCAGTAAA
>BGPR01005615.1:0-29472 GCA_013235015.1 Araneus ventricosus | reverse complement strand
GCTTCGTTAAGATTGAAGATAAAAAGAAAATTTCAATTAGGGGAATTATCACCGTATCATAAAAAACTACTTTTATATTGAAAGATTTTTGACAGCAAGAATTACTTAGAAGTTATGAGTTCCCATCAACCGCATTCACTTTCACTTTTCATACGGTATAATATATAATTAATTTATGACTAATTAATTTATAGCTAATATCTTTGTTAAATTTTGTTAATTATAACTGTTAATTGATATACCTGGCTTTGCTCCGGATTAAAATGCTTTCATGTTTAATATTTTCAATGTAAAAATTACTATTGTATAAATATTATAATACGCAAATTCTTTTTCTGATCTAAAACGCTTTCAATTAAAATGAGAATATCAATTGAACCAGACGATTTTTAAAAACATCCGTTTTCTTCATACGTTCTTATTTGTTATATAGTACTTCAAATTTTGTTAACAATTACTAAAGTCAATGAAAGGTTTTAATGAATATTTTGAAACAATTAAATTAACTATTTAATTATTCATTAATTTAAAGCGTGAAAATAAATCAATAGCTGGTCCCGATATAAATTGTTAAATCGCCTACTTTTAAATTTTCTTTTAGCATTCTTACTTCTGGAAACAGTTCTTCGTATTATTTTTGATCAACAACAATATTGTTACGAATTCAGTTTAAAATTAATTTTGAAAAAAATATTAAAATGAGAGAGACAAATTTATGGAAATGAAAGACATCGCGGAAAAGCGCATTGCTTAATTTTTAATTAAGTGAAATTTTAAGCATCTTTTAGGCTTTGAAAAGTTGAAGGTGACCTTTCTCTTTTCTTAAATAAAAAGTTTGAAAAGTTTGATTGAAATCAGTCCAGTGGTTTAGGAGGAGATGTGGAACATACATACATAGCCACAGTGACTTTTATTTAAATTAATATAATTATTAGATAATTATAAGATAAAGAATACTGACATATAGTATGAGCCATGAAAAAGGTTTTAGTGAAGTTTTGTAACAATTAATTAGATAGTTAATTTTAATTAATCAAATAATTTTAATAGTTAATTTTATAATAGGTTTTTTGACAGAATACTTTAATTTGATATTTAGCTAAACATGATGGGACCATGATTTGTTTAATAAAATCAATATAAAGTAGCCAAAAACGATAGATATTTAAATAAGAGTTTCCTTTATCCTTTTTACTATTGAAAAATATCTCCTTAACTTTAAAACTGTTTGGGATTTTCTGCCTGAGTATTTGGTTTTAACCGCCGATGGAGATTTAAATTTACTGTTCAAATTAGCTGCGTTCATATCCTATGCTTTAAAAACACGTATTAAATTTGCCACACACAATGTTTAATAATTTTATTCTCTTATATGTTAAGAATTTAGTGACTATTATCTCTGTAACCAGGGAGTTCTCTAAATGAGCCCATTTTAGTAGTATTTAAGTGTTTCCATGTCATGTGATTTTACCATATGACAAAGTAATGTTCGCACAATTATATTGTAACCTAGATTAAATAAATTAATTTTTAAATCTAGTCTTTCTTCAAATGTGCCAAGAGTCAATTTCTTGTTACTGTTTCAGATAGGATGGCTTAATGTTATCTAGGAGATATTTGCACTGCTGAGATGTTTATTTCTTTATGACTCCTACCTGTAGAATGATTATGTGTTCAGATATAAAAAAAATTGACCAATGTACTGACCGATAAATCTGTCATAACTTTTTGGAATGAAAAATGGAATGATAAAACCTTGATATAGCAAAAAATTAAATGACATGAAAACAGAATCACAGCGTAAATATTGCAATGTGTAGAAACAATAAAGTCATTGGCTATGTCTGTATTGATCAATATGTAATATTTTATGACTTTTGTAACATTATCGTAAAGGAATCTACCTTTGCCTTCAAGCTTGCCGAAAAGGGATTTTTTGACTTGAAATAAGTAAGTATTTTAAATAATTTTAGCGAAACGATTAAACTAAAAATTAATCGTTTCAATAACATTCCATCATCAGTCATTTCATCGACAAAAAAATCACTTAAATGAAAATTTGGGCTTGTTGTTGGAAGTTTTAATTTTATAAAATGTAACCTTAATAAAATTTAACGCTTTTATAAAATGTAACCTACTCAATATTTTTAAAAAATTTTTTAGCTACGAGTATGGAAACCAGTGTAATGGCAAAAAGTAAAACAATCAAAAAACTAATTTCGAACTTTAATTTTTAATTTTTTTATAGAGAGTATTATAATTTTTTATTAAATTTTTTCTATTTCAAATAAATAATATAAGTTATCTGTTTAATTCAATATTACTTAAAGATAATTTAAAGAGGCAAAATATGTAGTGCAAATTTCGATCACTTCTCAGTATAGGGTTAAATAGAAGTGTTTTATTGTTTTTATAAATATTTGAGACACATTCACTAATTATTCTGAATTAACAAGCTGATTTGAAGGCTTACAAAATCAAGCATGTGAAAATGCTGATCAGATATTCCATTTAAAATGCCTGTTATCAATCAAAAGTTAATCAAAATTAATGGGATTCTGATGAGCTATAAATTTCACCCCAATTCAATGTAACATTCCTCTCGTGAAAAAAGAGAGATAGAAATTAACATTTATTCCCTAAAACAGTTTTTCCTTTTTTATATTATAATCTCATTTTGACTCATTAAGTTTCGCTAAATCGAGTTATGGATGACAGCGTCTGTTTCGTTTAAAGGCAGAAGCCGACATAATGAAGTGGAATGTGTTGTGGAAAGTGAAACATATTTCAAATTAGCTGACGGAAGTCTATGAAAGTATGAAAACATTAAGTGATTATTAAAAGCTCTGCTGACTTTCGTGGAAATGAAAGGCGAATTTATTATAAAGTAATCTGTATACTTTAACAATTTTTTGTGCTAGAGGTTTTAAAAAATTGTTTCGAGTACAATTTTATCAATTAGATAAAGGTTTCCGTTTCATTCTTTATGATTGTGCTATTGAATACCAGTAGTTTTGTGAACAGTAGACCTCGCGCCCCTCTCCTCTTCAAAAAAAAAAAAAAAAAAAAAAAAAAAAAAAAAAACATTAAGATCTGCTCTTCATCGCAATCTTCAAAGGTTTAGCCATGTTTTTCGAATGCGAATTAATTAAACAAGTCTCTGCTTCCATCACTATTAACAAAATTAAAATTAAATGTCTGATTTAATCAGTGATAATAAAACTACAATTAAGATGTCATTTGCCATTATAGGTATTTTTGGAGGCATAATGCATGGAGTTCCAAAATGAAAACAAACAGAAAATTAAAAATGTCGTGAAATACGCTACAAAAATAACAGATCATTTTCTTCGAATATTTATAACATTAACTCTTTCACTAGAACACATACTTAAAAAGCTGAACCTTACATGAAACGGAAACGTTCAATTGGCGTTTATCTTGAAACGGAATCAAAAATAAAAATCCTTACACATACGTCCTTTTTAATAACTTCAAGGAACATTCAAGCCAAATTCGAAGAAACTCGGACAACGCGTTTGGTCGGGACTGCGTAACAAACAAATTTACAAACAGACAACACGGCGAACGATCGAGTTAAAACAGGATCTCGGTCAATTACTATTAGTGTAAAATTACCTTTTAAATTGAGTTTGTTCCGTTCATCATATCTGATACCTAATTTTATATTTTTACTTTCTGGTATACGAAGTGTACAAAGAGAAGGTATCCTAATCGAATAAAATTCAATTTCGAGATTTTAATAAATTTCCAAATTTTAGACTTCCATGTTGTCCGAAAAAACAATTTTTACAATTATATCTGTCTGTGAACAGGATAGCTGAAAACAGGAAAAGCTAGGTGAATGAAATTTAGTACATATTCTTTATGCAAAAATTGTAGATGTCTGTCTAATTTTGTATGAAATCCTTTATCGGAAAGTCTGTTTGTCAGTCCATGTGTCTGCGTGTGAACGCAATAACTCGAAAACGCGATGATCTATAGTTGGATAAAATTTAGCAGATGGTTTAACACCAAAAATGTTGAGCTTTATCAAATTTTGGCCCAACTCCGTCAATTGGTTGACTGTCTTTTGATCTGTCTATTCGTGTCTGTATGAACGCGAATAACTCAAAAGCACAAGAAGATGGAGATGAATATCAATATGTTATCTTAAGACCAAAAATGTAGATCTATGCCAAACTTTGACCTAATAGGTCAACGGGGAAGAAGTACTGTTCTAAAATGGATCTCGATTATCTTAACTATTCGATAAATCCTAACACAAAATCCGTCATTTTGTGGATGTGTACGAGAAAGTCGACAGAAGAACACTTGCGCTGAATTATACACAATATTTCTATAAATTATACAATGATTTAGTTATACATTTATTAGAGTGTGATTAAAGAAATCTGTTTATATTTGAAAAAAAGATATAAATATTTAGGGTATTTTCAATTGTCGTGCACAAACTTTGCCCGTTGTTCTGTCAGACCATGACAAACTATTTTCTGCATAATAAATGTTCGAAATTCCTTACATCTGCCAGAATATCGACACATGTCGCTTTCGCATGGATTCTTGGACCAGTCTAAATTGGACAAGAGAGTCAAGATAATGCGACACTACTTTAATGATTCTAATGATGAAACGCCCAATGCTATAGGTGCAAACCAGAATCTACATGTTTCTCCGCGGGAAGAAATCCACGGGATTGAGGTCTGAAAACTGCTCCTAGTACCTGTGTCCCTTGGTTCTTCCATTTCCATACATGTAACATTTATCCACCATCTTCGTATTACTGTATCTATGCATCCATATGCTGTCACACGCTCGTATGAACTGATCCTATCTCACGTCTCCAACAAGCCTGCGAACAACTCCCTCTAGAAGTCGTCAGTCGCCTTTGTGGGCATAATATTCTATGCTAAAATTACAAAAATACCCTTTTACCTTACTAACTCTACATCTCCTTCATAAACATTTTGTTAATGTCTGATAGTAGAAAAAACGTGCAAGATCTTTTGAAACACCCTGTATTTGGACTTTGGATCGTTTTCGTCTCTTTAGATAAAACTTTTTTAAAGCTGCTTGCAAATTAAAATTTTCAACGCCTATTTAAATGCATATAAATAAATGTTTTATTTGATATGCGTGAATTTATTTATATTTATTTGAAAAAATTCTGTAGTTTCTCGTTATCGATAAAATTTTAAATTGAAACCGTTAATGAAAAAATTAAATCGAAAAAGTAATCCGGTAATCAATAATCAATCCGACAATTTCTTTTTAGTCAGAGAAGTCTACAATAAATTAAGAATTATAGTAATTCAGCTACTACACCTAAAATATAATTACAATAAATTAAGAATATAAGTAATTCCTAAATCATTTTTAAGAATCAGCACTTCACTCTTGATTTAAAAATTAAACTTCTTATCTGAAACACGCATATCTGACTCTATCCGAAACATTTATAATGTATATTCTGAAACACTAAAAACTAGTGTTCCAAGGAACCTATTAAACATGTAATGCTACTATTTATACATCATGAAAGTACTTTAGAATTTTTAGCAACAAGTGTCCCATTAATTATTTCGTATCGGAAATAGTTTCTCAGTGTGAGCTTGACAAATAATTTATACCAGCAACGTTATTCAGTTCATTATCTGTATTAGCGTTCGTGGAAAACATTTCTTTCCAAAACCATACATCGACATAAATGACACGTAATTTTCACAGCAAATTTGAAAATAATTTCATAAAACAGATTGCTATTAGTAGGCAGGAGTTAGTTTGAAGTAGGGTTTAGCCAAAAGTGTTTAGGACCTTGTACATCAAAATAACACCTTTCATAATAGTTTTCGTTTATTTAATGAAGTCAGTCTGGTATATGAAGAATGTAATTTTCAATTAAGTGGTTTCATGATGTTGTTGGGGAACGTCATCAACAACATTATTGAATTAGCTGATAGAAGGGAAAATGGTTTAATGACCAATAAACGGGCATTGAAATTTGCGGATCATTTTATATTTAATCTACATAATCACAGCATGAAGTGCTAACATTGTATCTTTAGGAGAGGCACCAATTTATCATTAACTGGATAATTTATAGGAAACGTAATGAATAATGTTGATAATAATGTCCATCGGTCATTCCTCTTTTTCTTAACTTTAGGACCGAGTTCCTTTCCGCTTTCTGGTGGTTGTACGTGGAACTGGTCGTAAGTCGGATTTTTTTTTTCTAACACTACAGGGAATCTTCTGCACAGCGGCCACCCACCGTTCCAAGAAAAATACTCAATTGGGCACTCACAAAGGTTGCTTCTCTAAAGGGGTTTCATGTTTGGAAGCACAAAATACATATTTAATCAATACCTGATTTGTTACTTCTGATAAAGTGAATTTTAAGAATCGTAAAAAAGAAAAAGGTGCTTTATTCGGAAATTTCTTTCTTTTTTTCGTAAAAAGGATGCAATTTTTATTTGCTTGGATCGTTTAGCTTTTTCCGGAGGTAACTTCTTTTTCAATAAGAAAAGTAAATCCCTAATCGTTTTGTCAGTGGTTTTTCAGGAATAGGCAATAATATCATCTATTTTTCCTAAAGTCTGTTGAGCTGAAAGTTCCATCTGCTGATGATCGCAACCCATATCAGCAGCTTCTTTCCAACAGCGAGTCCGAATTAGCCCCTTAATGGCAAGAAAACTCTTGAATGCCCAACCCCAGAAGAGACCGAAGTCCATTTCTCTCTTCACATTGGGGAATGAATGATTAACTTCGATCTGATTTCCAGTGTTGTTTTTGAGTGTATGCATTTTTTTTTTTCTTTTTTCCCCTCCCTTTTCTCTTAATAAAAGGTCCAGGGTCAGAGGGAAGAAATGAATGCATTTTATTGAAGTTGAAAGGACAATCACCCTGGTCTCTCAAAGGGATTTGAGTGGCCTTTTCGAGGGGTTATTTAACATTATGTCTATGGGACAAAAATTCCGTGCCGAACAAAAGTTCAGAGGAGTGGCCGCTTAGAAAAGTTTTTCTGTATTTTCATTCCAACGGGTAATACAAATTGTATATGAAACAGAAAAATTCGATCTATTTATGTATAGTTATTGCTAATAATGTGACAAATACTTAACATGGACTCTATTATATTTACTGTAAACAAAAATAAAACCTGAAATTACATTTTATTTTGGAATTAGAAATTTATTTATTTTTGATGGTCGTATTTAAATGTTGTGCGGTGGGTAAATACACTGTGGGTAGGTAAATAGTTTTTCGGTATTGTGCAGAAAAATGTATCTGCGAACGGTTATTTAAAAAGAAACATAAAATTTATAAATACCTAAAAATTGTAGTATTTTGCAAAAAAAAAAAATTCCGAATTGTAATTCAGAATGAAATATATGAAAATCTATATATATGTAGCATTATTCAGGTGAGGTAGGTAAATTCACATCCAAAGAAGACAGCAGTTTTTGACGAAAGAAGAACAGTTTATTTCATTTAATCATTTTTAATTGATCATTTCAGATCAATTGAGGTAATTTGGAGCCTGTCTATTATGATTGTATTATCGCTGAGGTTTGGTTTGAAAAACCACTCATGTGGCCTAATTGGATGGGCTAAAAATGGAATTGCATGGAGTACCACCACCGCAATAAAGTTTTGACCTTCTATAAAAATGTCCTCTATGATACAAAACAAAAAAATTTCGGTTATATAGAATATTGAGGTTTGATGTTTTAAAATACATTCTGATCAAACACAGGGAGAGCAAAAATTACTATAAGAATTATATAATAAATTACTTTAATAAGTCACTGAGGAATTTCTTCTGGTATTGCTTAATATAGTAAACGATTTGTGATACTTTTTCAAATACTTTTTAAAATTATTCAATACCATTTTTAAATCCTGTATTTGAACTGAATAAACATCCATGATCAATATAATATTCTGTGTAATAGTCCTCTAACGACTGTTGCTTCATACTATTGAGGATTTTTTATAACCCTCAAATGCGTATGAACACGTATTACGTTACTCACAATAATTTAGACCCTTTTGCCTTTCTTTGTCCTAAGAACGCGCACTAACATTGATTTTAATAAATTACTCTAATATATTTTGTGTTAATAAATACAAAGACGATTTGGGAAATCTTTCTTTTATACTTTTCAAATTATTCATTGCCATTTTTTGATAAAGCAAGCCTCAATAAAAGAAGAAAGATTAGCAAACCGATTATCACAAGTCTTCTGGGGCATAAATACGTGATTTTCTTGTTATCAAGTTACTGCATACGATGGAGCAGACGAAAATCCTGTATTTATGTTCAGAATCCACTTACTCTTATTCTACTGTATTTGCACCTAGTCCTTTAAATTGCCTTATCTGATCCTTCTCTGTAGCTTTTATACAGAAAAGAAAGCCATAACTTGCGTTTATCATGACAGAAGAGAAATGAAATTGGGGTAATAAATTTATCAAAGAACATAAATAAACTTTTGTCCGATAAGTAGATAGTTAGACCGGTCACGTGGCAATTCATACAAATGATTCATGTAATTGATATATGTGAAATAAATATGAAAAATATTTTCGAACATATTTAATTGTACGTAGAGAAGCTTCTTTTTATCGTTTTTGAAATTAAAATATCCTTACAATAAATGTACAGGGCGAGTACAATGAAAGCATCCTGAATTGATCGTTCTAGGGGGAAAAACAGATTGTTTTAAGAAAGATTTTGTTTGTTGATATACATTTGAGAGCACGAGGGAATGGATATCACACTTCCTGTGTGAAAAAAGAATATGGAGGCCTTTCTAGGAGGGCGCCATTTTTTTTTTCTCTTGACTGAATCAGATCGGCAATAATTTAGCCCATCTTTTGATGGCAATTTTCGTTTCTTTTATCATTACGGATTGAAAAGAACTTTGGAATGAATAGGCGATAATAGCCTTTGTTGCTGAAAATCCCCCAACCCCCTTTTTCAAATCAATAAATACCATAAAAAAGTTTGAAAAGGAATGTGAGAGAAGTGAAACGAACAATAACAAGTGTAAACATTCCAAATCACCCATAGTCATGATGCATGCTGATTACAAACAACTTTAGTGTCCTAGGAGAAAAACAGAAAAGAATACTTTAATATCAGTTTAATTCATGGTTATAAGAGAAAGAGTTCTAAGATAAAAATTGTAATTTTAACCAAATGTTTCCTTCCTTTCTTTTTTTTGTTTAATTCTAATGTTCATATCATCAAGATTCGGCATTCTTAAGAGCACTGAATTTTTCTATAGAAAATTTTGAAAAGGAATTCTAATTACCCTATACATAAAGCTACATTTTGTCGTTTAATATAAAATTAGTAGAAACTAGAAATATTAAATTCAAAAGTAAGTTATTTCGTATATCTTCTGAAATGTATATATTATTTTTAATATAACTTTACTTTTCGTGACTATAGAAATAAAGATTGAAATAAATAATGGCAACTAATATTACAAGAACGATTTAAAGAAATGAATTCGCTGAATATAAATTCTTTTAACTAATTAGTATCAATTATCAACTATAGGCATTCATTTATGATTAATTTTTTGCTGTTATTGTGGCAGACTGATATACTATTCTAATTAAAGCATTCATTTCTGAAATACATATCATCTAGGTTCAGCATTCTTAAGACACTGACTTTTTCGGTATAATGTTTTGAACCAGAATACATTAATTCTAACAACTCTGCACATAAGACTACTCTTAGTATTTTGACATAAAATTTCTGGTCGAGTTTTCTGATTTGTTTATTTGGGGTAATGTAGGACTTCCGCTAGACCGACCGACTTCCGGTGCAATGCTTCGTCAATGGGAATCTTCTAAATTTCAACACTCTCTTGAAGATGATAATTAATTTTATAATGTCATGGCTTCAGGATACTTAAATTTCAAATTTCATGTTCCTATATATGCTATAACTCTCAATTTTTACTGATACTTCTATTTTGTGGACAGATGGCCATAATTGTTCGTTATCACTCTTCTTGGCAACTTCCACGGTTTGTTTGGTAATTAAATTTTTCACCAAACGATTCAGATAATCACTGGCTGTTAAATCTTGATACAGTATCCAAATGGATTGGCGATTACTTAAATCAGAGGGTTACCGGAAAATGTAAGTTGATTCTGGGTACGGAAGTTCTGCGAACTCAAAATAAACAAGACAGAAAACTCGAACGTAGAAACTAGGATTATAAATTTAAAAGTAAGTGTATAAATTAAATTTTAGAATGGTTCCATTTTTACATTTGACACTTTTATAAAGGTATTAAAATAAAAGATTAACCAGTTCTTACTAGAAAAAAAGTTATAAACAAGTTTTTCAACTCCCTCAAGGTTGCATTAAAATTAAACATTTGCATGTCACTATATCCTTTCATTAAGGAAATTTTCATATGTTAGAACACCTGGGAATAATACATTTTCAGAAAAAGAAAAAATGGAAAATTTAAAACATGATTATTTATGAGTATTTAGTCTTTTGTTGATAATCCCAGTCGTACAGAGCTCCATGGAACAGAAAATAAATTTCGTCTGTGTTCGTTTTTACAGAAAAATTACTCATTCACAAAAATGAGTAAGAAAAATAAGGTGTCTAGGGTAAGTTAATTGCCCACACAAGTTTTTACTTTTGAAATACAGCTCCGAAACTTTTGTTAAACGTTTTTTAAGTTTATAAACGGATTTTTAGAGTTTGCATTTAGATATTTTCGACATGAGCACAGTCGAAGAAGAATTAATACTCACCTTGGAAATACGCATGAATTTCAATCATCTGCTTTTAAGATAATTGCAGTATTTCCTATGCAGTCTGTAATTTTGGAAAGGTGAGAAAATTCTCTGTCTAATAATTAAACAAGTTTAATAATAAAAATATCTACGTTTTTTAATATAGACATTTCCCTGCAGCGACAATTGTTTTCATATAATAAGGGTTCCTATGATCTAGTTAGATGTGAATAATGGATTGAAACATATTCTTTGTTTTCATGCCACTTCAGGCTAATATAGGTGCTTATTCTTTTTCTGGCATTCATTTTAATAAGAATTATTTTTAACACTATATATTATTATTATTATTATTACTCCCAAATTCTTAACTCGAAAGACGAGCTAACCCTTTTCTATTTAAAGAAGCTGTAATAACAATTAAAGCTAACTAAATAATTTAAACATTAAACTAACAATTTAATTATTTTCTTAAATTAAACAATTTTTGGTTGTAATATTTTTTATTAAATCGAAATAACAATCCCTATCATTAAAGTCAAAGATACCATCTATGGCACATTTGAAACGCAAGATATTTTACTTGTGGGCATGTTATTTAATTTTCGAAAAGAAATTTTCAGTCAAAATATTTGCTTAATGATATTCTGTTTTTTTTTTAAATTTGTTTTCTAATTATGAAATATGATTAAGACTGAAAGCAGGGTACTTAAGTTGAGATATTTTGTAATATCCGAGGTGCTTAATATTTTCAAATTATAAACAATAATTATAGCAGGTAGGCGTATGGGCAAGCAATATCTAGGTAACTTTAGAAAATGCATAAAATGATAGATAATCTATTTAAAAGCAAATATAAATGCTGACTGCTAAGTTATCAGAGAATAAGAAAACATCAAACTCTTATGCTTTGTAAAAAATTTTACGGCTATATAATAGTTTTTTTACATATGTGAAATTTAATTTTAGTTGAATTTGTACAAATTTGTAAAAAAAAACCGACGACTTTGCCAGAGGAAGAGTTTGTAGTCGCTCTTTTGACATTAACTGTAACTGACTGTGTTTGTGGAGCTTTGAACATTCAGAAGAGGACATGCGGCTGATCGCCATGCGTTGTTAACGAACAATTCTCCTTCTTATGTTTTGTTTAATTTTTGAAATTATGAGTGTAAAACTGTCCGTGTGTAACATTAATGTAAATAATAATTGTCATATTATTTGGAATGTGTACTGAACCATAACCGACCCACAAAAGATGGAATTTTTTATTATACTTCTGATAATCAAATAAAAGCAAAAAAAAAGAAAGAAAGGAGATATTGCTAAATATTTTTTATATTGTTTATGCGTATTTGCAGGACAAGTGTCAAAGATCCCTCTGAGTCGAAATAAGTGCGCATAAAATCCATGTTGAAAGAGAAATAAAATTTTGATATAAAACTGTCTTAAAAGCGAGAAAATTTCAGTTTAAAATTAAAAAAAAAATTGTTCAAAATAATTTTCACGGAAAATTTTATAAAAATAGTGTTAGAAACATTCAAATAGCAACTAATCCCGTTCTGCTTAAATAAAAAAAAAATGGATTTGAGACTTCAAAAAGATGGATTTTAAAAAAATTAAGTCGAAGAAACTCAAGCCCACTACGTTTTATCCAGATGAGTAATTTTACTTCAAGGAAAACAGCTTTTAAACACTTAAAGATCCAATTCAAAATAAAAAAAAAACTGCACCAAAAATTTCCAAAAGTTTTGCTGGCTATATCAAAGAGTCCTCATTGGTTACGCACATTGGAATATTTATTTCAGTTGAAATCTATATATTTTAGAAAAAATATTCAGCTAGAGACCATTATATTACCAGTTACACTAAATTAAGGAGGTGGTCTTTTATTCAAGGCGACTAATGCACGTATGATAATGTTACTTGTCATTAAGTGGTTAAATGGACTAAAAATCGCATAAATTGCTCCATATTTTTGTCACCAGCTTATCCCAAAGGAATAGCAGAAATTTTGGTTACTTGATATTTTCATAATTCATTTGCACACAGTTACAAGCGCACAACTACATAGGTCCTCTGAGATAGATTACTCTCAAACTGAGTGGAACCCAGTCAATGAATTTCTCTTAGTTAATTGTTAAAGAAGTTAGAAGGCGATTGTTTTCAATTAGAGTAAAACTTTTATCACTTCCTCTCTCAGACTTAAAATCTCCTTTTCTATTATCTTTTATTTATTTCTAGACGATTGAAACCTTCAAAAAGACTGGCAATTTCTTTCCGGTCTGAAGATTTTCGGCAGATTGCCTTAGAATCACTCAACTTAAAAGTTCGCGGCATAGAAAGTGTCTGCAATTTGTTTCTTCTCAGGGTAGACAACACAACTGACAAACTCTTTTGGCGATTTATTTCTTTCTTATTTGTTTTCAGCTGTCTGTCTTGAGAAAGAGTGTGTTTTTTTAATTTTATGAATATTCAAATAGAATCGGGAAGCTATTTATTTGGAAATAAAGTTTTACTGCTACAACCTTTAAACAAGCAAAAAAAAAAAGTTATTTTTTGTTAGAACTGTTGCAATTTGTTTTTATTTCCTCATATATGAATTACTAGCTGCCTTTGACAACCAGCTTGTTCGTCTGGAATATTGTATTTTCTGATTGCTAAAATTTTAATACGGAATGCATAACTATTTAAAACTGTATATTTGTAGTTTGTTAAGACTCAAATTGTAAATTTATAAAAAAAAACTCAAGTTTATATAAAAGTGAATTATCTTTTCCTGTGCATGCGTTCGAAAAGAAAATATTGTAAAATTAAGTTTATTTTGTTAAATGTCTACGCATAACTGCAACACAAAATTAACATTAATTAATCCAGAGAGAAAGTTATCACAGCAAGTGCGTTCATCATTTTTACTGGTTGGAAAATAATAGGGTCCTCTGAATAATTAAACGTAATGACATAAAAGTGAAATTAAATTTTCATAAACACTATCAAGAAAAAAATTAAAATTATCCTTTAAAAGGCGCTAACTGTCAGAATTTCCCGAATAATAAATTTTGTGAGCGGTAAAAGTTCTTTTTTACATTATTTCTTAGTCAAAATGTCTAAAAGTAAGGAAATCCGAATTATAATAACTGCGAAATTAAAATGAAACTAAAAATTTGTAAATATATAGCTAAGCAACAGGGTGTAACGGAGCAAAAACGCACCGGAACTCCGTTCCGGCACTGCTTTTATTCCCGAGAGAAATAAATAAGAAAAATTATGAAAACGTCATTAAAACAGCCCAATTTTTGTCACCTGTTAGCTCCGCCGGTTAGAGCCTTCCGGTACTGCTTTTAGAACGTTCCGGCACTGTTTATTTTGCAACTACACCACTGCTCAGCAAAGATGCAATGCCCCTTATTACTATCCATTTTTATTGCCCGTTATTATTTAAAGACTAGTTTTAAACATATTCATAACAAATCTATTTTAAAAAATGCATTTTTTTATACATTTTGCTCTGAATTTCGAGGTAGAAGTTAGAAAAGTATAATCATGTAGAGTCCAGAGCAAAAGTCAGGCAGCTGTTAGAGTTGAGTACTTGCCAAGTATAATTGCAGAACCATATTTTACAACAGATCTATGAGATACAAATTGCAATAAAATATAACTCCAATTATCTGAAGCCCAATTATACGAAAATACAATTATCCGAATCAATTGTAGGAGAGACAGGAAAAACAAAAAAATGATAAAATTGTGAAAATTATATCGCGAGCACTATAAGTGGCCTTACGGCACGTAAACAAAAAGCAACGAATTTTTTTCGATACGTTTCAACTAAAATTGTTCATGTGTAATTTTAATACATACGTACGTATGTAATGAACCTTCATACATATTTTAATTTTTTGGTTTCCTTTTCATGTAAATCTTTTAAGATATTTAGAATTTTCTGCACCTTATGTTTATTAAATTTAATTTCATAAATTAAAGTTTTTTGTTCTATGTCCGAATTCTGTTTTATTTAGTTTCTGAACATAATCCTATTACACAGGTCTGCTACGAAAAAATTTTCTTAAAAATAATTAGATTTTTTATAGGTTATTTTCATTCTAATTATTGAAAAAGTAAATAAAAATCCCATCGCGTTTTTATCACAAATCAAGTGTCATCTGCGCACAAATTTTATATATTTAAGAGCAATGTAATATTATATATATATATATGAATTTATTAAATATTAAATGATAATCTACTTTATATAAATTGCATCCAAAGAGGATTTCTTGTTTATTACTATCTATTTTTGTACAATATTCAATGTAAAGAATAAAAAGGATCTTAATATTCCATCTGCCAGACACCCTGTCCATCAAGGACTTGGTACACTGGTTCTTTCCCTTCCAAATATATTGGAAAATATTCTGGAAGAATTTAGAAGAAGTACAGCGAAGTGGAAGAGATGATGGTGATGATGATACGTATGACTCCAATAGCAATGAAGCTATATTTTTTACCCAATCTGAGTTAAATGAACATGGACTTACCCAGAAGTAGAAAGTGCTTAAAAGTGCGACGTACGTAGCAGAACAAACATTTGAAGAACATTTCATCCTTAAATAAAAAGGCCATTAATGAGCTAGCATCAGAGTTCCCCAGATTAATGAAATTTATAGTATTTAATATTTCTATTCTCGTGTCGGAAGTAATTTGTGAATATTGGGGATCCACAATCGAAAAAATTGTTCAAAAAAGACCCACTGCAATTGATGGGGATGACGCAGCAGTTGTAACAACTCACAAAAGAATGTTTATTTATTCCAATGGTGGACCACCTGGCCATAAATCTATCAGAAAGTTGTTAAAAGCGGCCATTGTCGCAATGTACTGGCCAAATTTTCATAAACGTTTTGTGAACAGTACTTCCCCATTAATGTCGCAGTATCTGACATCAAAAGTCATTGACATAATTGCAAATTCTGAATGTATGCCTCGGTTTTAAATAATTAATTTTAATATAATGTTTTGTCATTAATGACTAATAAGGATTTGGTTAATTAGTATGTTTATATCTGTTTTGCATTTTACTGTGGTCCACCAAATTTGGACAAATTGCCTGCAGAACATTTCCAACTGTTTGAGATCATGTTGCAGAACACTGGATATAATTCTGCTCCTTGGGAGACTTAGATCTTTCTGACGAATAGGCACAAGTTTTAGGTTTCTAGATTCGAAGGAAAAAAATTGTTGCCTCCTGATTCGTCGTTCTTTGTTTCGGCTCAGAGAAGAGTTTGTTCCGTTTTATTCTCAAGAGTATTATATTGTTTACTATAGCAAAGCTCCAGGTCACATGAGAGCCTTCAATATGAAACACAAATCTGATGAATGTAGACCTTTTATTGATTTCTCAAAAATAAGTCTAAAAGCAAATAAATACTATAGCGTAATGGAAATGAATATGTTTCTGTACCTGTTGGCAATTCAGTTCATTTAAAAGAGTGCTATAAAGATCTTAAACTGATACTTAATTAAGTTTCATATTTAAAACAATAACGGGCAGTTTGCGGCGATTTGAAGGCGAGATATATGTTACTTGGTCAAAAGAGTAGTTACACAAAAATATTGTGAATTAGCTTTGCAATGAGAGGAAAACATTATATAAGGAAAGAATGAGCCAGAAAAGGAAGGCATCAGAGCTTGGAATCAAATAGTTTCGAAGGAAAGGTTTGATTAATCCAAAAAAGGTTTCGCTTCAACCAGTTCTTATAAAATTAGGTCTTATAAAACAATCTGTTAAAACACTACCATCCGAAGGAGAATGTTTCAAATATCTTTGTGAACAGTTCTTGGGTTTATCTAAAGCAAAGCTGAAAGATGGGTTATTTATAGAACCTGATATCAGAAAAATGATGAAGAATGAAATTTTGAGCTCAAAATGGATACAAACTAGTAGAAAGCCTAGAAATCTTTGAAACTAGTAGCAACTACTTTTTTTGGAAACCAAAGTGGCTCAAACTGCAAATCTGTCATAAAAGAGAGCTAGCAAATTTCAAGATATTAGGATGTAATATCTTGTTTTCTCCATTCGCACCTGAAAAAATGTGGGGGCAATCAGCGAACAGCAAGGTGAAAGCTTTCACCAAGACATAAAGGAAATGGTAAGGCGATATCAGGGAAAGAAGAATATCAGCATGATGGCTAACTGTTGCTGGATGTTGAAAAGAGACGATTCATGGCAAGTTTACCGGGAGTGGTCTCCCCTAAACTTTCTCGTATACTACCCCCAAAAAAGGGCTGTTTCCCCTCCCCCCCCCCCGCGTGGATAAAAAAAATTCGAACCTATTGTAATCCAGAATGCAATGACTATTAGAAAGTTTTTCATTGCAGATTATAGTGATTGTAAAATATTCAGGTGAAGAATCAGACGCGTGCCAATAAAAACACACACTGCTTCCACTCTTGCCCGCTCAAGGACAAAGCGACGTAATCCTTCCGCGTGCACAGAGATTGCTACCAGTATTCATGCGCATGGAGAATAGGATTTAAAAAATGAATATGCGATTTGAACGCCTTTTTTAACCGATTGGAACGAAATTTGGGCACAGGTCTATAATTAATGTTAGCAACCGTCATACCAATTTTTATTTATCTAAGCCAAAGGGTTTAGGAGATATAATTTTTACAAATATGCGATTATGCAGACAGACAGACAGTCAACTCTTTGACGGATTTGGCCCAAAATTTTATATGGACCTACATTCATGATGATAAAACTGTGTACCATATTTTATACATCTAGATATTCAAGTTTTTGAGTTATAGTGTTGACCACATGACCGCGGACAGACAGACTTCCCGTAGACGTATTTTGTCCAAAATTTGATATAAAACTACAAATTATGTGTAAAGATCACATGCCAAATTTCATCCCCGTAGCTCTAATGGTTTTCGAGTTATCGTGTTAACAGACAGACACACAGTCAGACATAATTCCGAAATTGTGTTTTTCGGACTCAGGGAGGTCTAAAAGAGGAGATTCATGAAAATCTCGAGTTCGAATTTTTTGACGATTACAATACTTTCTCTTTGAATACTTCGTATACGAGAAAGTAAAAAGCGAAAAATTAGTTTCTAGAAAAAGAGAAAATGCTACCATAAAGATTTGTAAATTTTTTTCATAAGCTCATTTACCATTTATTTACCCCGTTATAAAATTGCATGCGATTGTACAGCGGGGATTTATCGCGCAAAGAGAACTATGCGACATGATGTTACAAAACATTAAAGGAGGAATTCTAATGAGATATTTAAAAATAATAATGATGGCATTTTAAGCAATCTGTTGCGTAATGGATTTCAGCTGGTTCACTTTTAAACCCTTATTTGTAAACTACACTCAAGTACACTTTGTAATAATGAATCCCAAATCCATACAATGTTGGTTGTTTTTGACTTGCATAATTACATCCTATTTGTTATTTACTTACACGACAATGTAATAATAGTCAAGAGAAGCATTCTTTTTCAAAAACATTTATTAAGCAAATAGAAACAACTACATAATAAATAATTCTACACCTCACCTAACTGAGTATATTACATTTTGTGACATACAAACAGAAAAGCGATTGTGACGGGTCACACAGAAATATAGTGTCAAAGTTTACTTCTTACAATATCACACAACTTCAAGAATAAATATAGAGTTCATAGAAGAAAGTATAAACATTCGTTGGGTATTTAGGCACATCAGAGCTGGAGCAATTTGTTTACAATTTAATCACTCCTTGGTTCATCCAAACAGCTCAGCCCTTTGCATTTTGGCGATAATCAGACAGTCTTCCTGGTTATTCTCAGGCTGCGGCGGCGGGAACTACTTTCTTCGAGGCGTTAGAAGCTTGTGCCTTAAGATCTCCTAAGCCAGCTATCAGAGGGCTGGAGTTTCCAAAGTGCCTGTACTCGAAAGCAGAGGCTTTCCCTGCAGGCAAAGCAGGATGGAATTTAACTTGAGAATCTAAAGCCACTTGTGGTTCTTCTTCATCTTCGGCGTCATATCCTTCATGGTCGACTTCTTCTTTCAAAGGCTCAGACTCCACTTCCAAAGCTTCTGGTTCTGAATTAGGTTCGGCTGCTAAGTCATGATGCAGAAGTTCTTGAGGCTCTTCTACTTCCAAAGCATGAGGATGGGCTTTAAGGCCGAGACCAGTAATATGTCCAATCCATTTATACCCATGAAGGTGACCATGTTTGTGACCATGTGCATGTCCGTGTTTATGTGCATGACCATGCTCATGAGCATGCCCGTGTTTGTGACCATGAGCGTGCTTGTGGCCATGACCATGCTTGTGTGCATGAGCATGTCCATGAGCATGTTTGTGACCGTGACCGTGTTTGTGTCCGTGGATATGCTTGTGACCATGTTCATGTCCGTGTTTGTGTGCGTGACCATGTTTGTGTCCGTGTTCATGTCCGTGTTTATGCAAGTGACCATGTCCATGCTTGTGTCCATGAGCATGCTTGTGGAGGTGGCCATGTTTATGTCCGTGTTCGTGTTTGTGTCCATGTCCGTGAGCATGGAGATGACCATGCTTGTGACCATGGGCATGCTTATGTCCATGAAGATGTTCATGTCCATGACCGTGTTTGTGTCCATGTGCGTGGGCGTGACCATGCTTGTGTCCATGTTCATGCTTGTGGATATGTCCATGTTTGTGTTCATGCCCGTGTTTATGTGCATGTCCGTGTTTATGACCATGCGCATGTTTATGAATGTGACCATGTTTATGTGCGTGGCCATGCTTATGAGCATGAGCATGCTTGTGACCATGTAAATGCTTGTGCAAATGCCCATGCTTATGGCCATGTAGGTGCTTATGTCCGTGTGCGTGTTTGTGAGCATGTGCGTGTTTATGACCATGAGCGTGTTTGTGCACATGTCCATGTTTATGAGCATGCCCATGTTTGTGTCCGTGTTCATGTTTATGACCGTGCTTATGCTTGTGTTCGTGTCCGTGTTTGTGATGATGGTGGTGGTGGTGGTGATGATGATGGAAATGTTCTGTTTCATCTTTCAAGATAATGACACTCTTTGGATCAGGCCTGTAAAAAACATGAGGTAATGAGCTTTGTTTTTCTGATCATTAAGAAAATCTTTTAAAAATAAAAATAAAAAATTAAAGTATTTTAAGATTGTTTTCTATAAAACATAGAAACTGAGAAAGCTTATTAGGTCATGATTCCACTCAAACAGGCGAAGAGTAACTATATAAACACTAGTATTTTTCATGTATGTTAAGTTCAATAATTTGAAGGATATCTGGATCCCCACGTCAACTTTATTAAAATTCCATTAATATTATTGTTTCAACCAATTGTATTAGAATGAAAACAAAGATGTATAATGAAACCGTTTCATTCAATTTATTTATCCATAAAATTCAAGTTATGTGCTTAAATTTCAAAACTAAACAAAATCGAGATCGTATTTACGCAAATGTTGAAATTTCATTTAATTTGCTTTTATTTTAAAAAATAAATCATTAAAACTTATTATGGAATAGTTAACTCTTCGAGTGGCCTTTTGAGAAATAAACAATTAAAGATTTATGCCGAATGTTTAATGTTATTGAAAATAAGATTTTGAAGAGCTTAAGTTCATAAAATTTTACTAGTATCTTCGCAAAAATGTTTCTCATTGAAATTATTCCAGAATTTTATGTTTATACCATATATAATATTTGTTTACTTAATTCTGATAAACTATTAATCAAGATTTTTAGCACGCTTTAAAAATTCATTTTATAGTGAATTCAAAGAGGTGTATTATAATTATTTTATTCTTCCGTAACTCTACCTAATTTAAATTTTTTATTAAACCTGGAAACTTTTTATATCATCCTTTGAAATCTATGCGAGAAAAAACTTCCATTTGAAGATTTGGATGAAAATTGCAAAAACTGAAGTACTTTTCAATGATTTTGAGTTTCTGATATTAGTGTGAACTGATTCAAATTACATGTAGACCAAAAATATGATTAACGACAAAATTCAGCTCTAGAAACATGGTTCACAGAAAGCAGCATTGTTATAAAATTTTCATTTTTAAATTCAGTTTTTTTAACACATTTTCTAAGAAAATTATAATGTCGATACACTATCTGATTTTACCTGATAAGAAGAAATTAAATCGTTTGTCGAACTTATTTTCACGAATATTTTAAAATAGGAACTGAAAGAATGCTCAAGGGAATGATTACTTGAATTAGTTTGCCAAAACTAATTGTGTTTAATTATGCCTCTAAATTCAATGTATTAATGTCAGGAAGAAATATGCAAAACAACTGGTTTGAAAAGGTTGATATTTTAAATATTCTGAACTTACAATTCTTTGAGCAAGCTGGCAAAAAAAATATTGAAAATTTAGAGTTCTAATTTGCAAGCTTTGGGTTTGAGAACTTATTAGAGAAAATTTATCGATTTTATAAGAATAAAATAGAATTTATTAACAAAAATGGTAATATGAATTTTGCAAGTTCATTTTTAATTATTCTCTTAACTTCCTCCAATCACTATTATTTTTATTAATTAAAGAAATTTTATTTAATGGGGATTGAAAATACAGAACAATGGTACTGAAAACACATTTTCTAGCAGAATAATATGAAGTGTAAAAATATTATCCTGAGTTAAAGTAATTCGTTTAAGGCTTATTTTGAAAACTTAGGCGCCATCGCAGTTTAAATCCATTGAATGTATTAAACAATGCTTTAAAAATTAAATGTTTAATATCCATGTATAAGTCCTAACCAATGGCGGCTCGTCCATAAGGGCTTCAGAGCTGCAGTCCCCCCTAAATTTAATTTAAAAGCTTGTATTTCTGTTTTTATTCTTATTTGATTACTTTTCCGCTTTAAGAGTCTCATAAACAACGAAAATAGCAGAAAAACGTAATAAAAAAGTCAAAAGAAGACGGAAAGTCAATCGACAAGTAAGGAAGACGCAGGCTTGAGCTGTAGCCGCCCCTTCGAATGAACAGAATTCTCATTCGGAGCGATAAATTAGAAGAAAAAAGCAACCCTTACTCCGTTAAATTTAGAGGCACTCTGAGCTGCAGGTACCGCAGACCGCACTAGGCACACGACTTCCGCTTTTGCCGTCTTCATTTGGCGTTTTATCGCTTTCGCTTAGTAGTTCAGTCATTAAGTAGTTTTTTAAATAAAATCTGGAGGAGTTGTAATTATTTGCTCCTTTATGTCTTTGGGGTGCTGATAACGAATATGAGGTTTGCCATCAAAATTTTTTGTTGGAATTTTAGTTATTGCCAAAAAATATGAAAAAAAAAAGATTTATCCTAGTCTTTGCTTATAACTCAAGCTATCAATTTTTGGTATATCGTCATTATAAATCAAAATAATCAGCACAGAATTTCCTACAACTTGGGTTTACACAACTTTTGCAGCACTGCTTGTTTCTAAGCTGACGAGCCGCCATTGTCCTAACTATACAAGCCATTATGTTAACACATTTAACAAAACACCAAATATTAAAAACTTTAAATTAATTGTTCATTTCAAGACTTTTCACACTCAATAACCATTAACTAATATTGAATTGAAAGATTTTAGCAATTTGTGTATATCGGATGTTGACGGCAAAAGATGCATTTCTTTTAAAAATCACGTATAAAGCAATTAATTATTTATAAGAAAATTTATAATCCTTAATATCATGTTATTAATATTTAATTTAATATGTATAGAAACATCAAAATTTCGGAATGAGATTTAGTATATTAAAATTGTTCTGCCTTCAATTTTTATTATATAATGATTTTTGAGAAAGAAATAGTGGAGTTTCTTTCCAAAAAGGATGTTATATAAAACAATAAATTATATGACAAATTAAATACTTATTTTCTTGCATTTTGGATTGGTACTATTAACTTTCAATAATAAATTAAACTAAATTTGATTAGATTTCTATTCTTAGCTTTCTAAGCGTTCAGATCTTTTTTATCTAAAAGATTTAATACCTAAAAAATTAGCTTTTAAAATGAATAATCTTTATTGCTTTAAATAAAGTCTTTGAAATTTTAAGAATATTTTAACCATGGCAGTTTTAGAAATTATTGAAATAAACATAAATTATCAACTTTTGAAATGAAAATGAAAAACTGAAAAATTCGTCCAAAACGTTTAGAGGGTTAATTACGTATTTTATACATTATTTTGACTAAAATTTAGAGTAAATTTAAAGCAATTACTCAGTCAGATACAAATTTTTAAAGGCATTACACTCTTTAAAGGCAGTTATTATATACAAACGTAGAAGCCAAAATTTATGCAAAAATGGAATTTCTTCTGCGAATATAATAAGTCTTTTCATTCTTTTGGGGAAACAAACTTATTTTAAAACAATGCAACTAAATTCGTCTACTTATTCTGAAATATTTACTCATGAATTAATAGAATTGCATCTTATACTTGTATAAAATATGCAAATGAATTTAAAATGAAAGATGTTCTTCCTGTGCAAAAATGGTTAATTTCTTTAGTGATTATGTTAAATTATACAAAAGAGTCTTACTTGAGTTCATATTCCCTTTCTGGTTCAGGTTCGGGTTCTGGTTCTGCTGCAACGATCACTGCAAATGCTAGCAGCAGAACAGCGAAAAGTTGAAAGTTGAACCGCATCTGTGAAGAAATAAAAACAGTTAAAGCACTAAGTTGCAATTTATGTATTACTAAGAAAAATATGTTATGTAATTCACAGATGACACAAATAAAATGCGTTACATTTTACGGTAGCTTTATTACGAAAACCTAGAAAACTATATTTTCTTCTTTATAGCAGTATGTAAAGATCAAAGTGACTGGAAAAAATCGTTCGGTAAAAGTCCTAGGCGTCTCATTTCAAAAACATTGAATGTACAAACAATTTTTAAACATAGGCATGTTCTGAAAAATGGAATACAGCTCGAATAAATATATGAATTCTATTTCTATTCAAATATTTGAGTTCAACAAGTTTTGTATCGCGTTTATATAATTCTTTCAACTTGAATTTTTATTTTATGAAATATCTATGTAGCTCAACTTTTAAAATAGAAATAGGGAAGCATTAGGAATAAGCAAATAAAAGCTTTTTTAAGTCGTTATTTAGAAAAAGTGTTTAAATATTATTTTAACTATTATTATGAAACTAATGATTCAAATATTGCACGAAACTCGTCTTATTTTTTTATTTAGAAGAATAACTTTGAAAAAATAAACAGTATTGAACGAAGCATTTACTATCGAAAAAAATTCTCTTAAATTAAAACTCTTAATTCTCTAAAATTCACCTAATAATTAGCCATGTAAAAAATAACAAATTTAAATAATAAATATTAGTTTCATGATTCCAGATCAAAGCATGATAAAAATTTGACATATTTTTATAATTTTAAAGGTATCCGATCCTTCAAATATAATCTAGAAGCTGCTAAGATTTTACAATATTTTAGAACATAGAAGATCGTTAAATTTTTTCAAACGCCAAAAGCTAGAACACTGGTAGAATTCTGCAAACTATCTAAAACCGAGAACATTGTAGAAAATTCACCAACTACAATATCAAAAAAAGATTGAAAATCCAAGTAAGATGTGAAAGTACCTTTGGAGATATGAATGGTTGTGTCCGCCGATGAAAATGAAAGCCTGGCTTTCCCTTATATACTTCCAGAAAAATATTTCGGAAAAACAACATGTGGGTATGAATGACTTCCTTCATTTGGGATAATTAGCATCAACCATCCAGGCGAAACGGACCCTTCGCTCTCGCCTGTGGTCAGTAATTTTCCAGACACAGAAGTTCTCACACTCAACGTGGACTTTGGAGAAAATGATCCCCTATTTAGTAATTCACATCTCATTTGTTTTGTTACAGTTTTTTCTTCTTGTGAACAAAAGGAGAATTGTTTTGCATTGGGTTGATGTGAGAAAAAAATTGTGTGGGAAAATGGATTTCGGATGTAGGGAAGTGAAAATTTTTTGGTGTTTATAGACAACTGTACCCAATTGTTTTGCTTAGCATTCGACGGGAAAGAAACGATGTTTTTTTCGATTTGTTTATATTTTGTCTGTTTGTGTTTTGTTGTATTATTGGATTCGATGATTACAGAAAGTTAGAACTTTTAAAATGTTTATTAGCACTTATTATTAAACATAAAATGTCCATATTGATGAAGAAAAATATTAATTTCTTTTATCTGATAAGTTCTTCTAATTTGCCGCTTATAAGCAGGAGTTCTCTTTTCAATTTCTTATGTGTTTACTGGTACATGACGAAGATTTTCTTGAAACAAAGGCCAGATATCGGTTCATAGGCCCTGTTTCTAAATGTCTCATATAGCGTTTATGCGATATTGATTACCTATGTTGAAGCATTACTTTTTTTTTACCGAAATCATCATGCTTATCATATAGAGTAAACTCTCGCTACAACGATATCCGATGCAACGATAAATCCCTCTATAACAATACAATTTAGTGGTCCTGGTGAATTTGCATAGAACATAATATCCCCTCAATATAACGAGATTCTGTACAGCAACAAATTCCTGTACAACAATGTGTTTTTTAAAAATCTCAACACCATTTATTCCCTGTTTAACAATATTTCATGGAGGATGAGCAAACTGATAATGACGAAAATTCCAAAAATAGCGATGTTTCAGATGCTAAGAATGTGTTTTGAGCCTTCAAAAGTCTTTAACTGAGCTTGTAGAAAGAAGTGGCAAAATGTCTGGAATTATCGTGGAGGAATCTTTAACAGCGGATGATGATTTTATGTTTTTTCAGGAGTTAGATATAGATAGGAGAAGATATTCTGTCCGAAATCACAGACGAAATGGAAAATGATGATAAAGAGGACGATGATGATGATACAGATCCATCGCAATCTTTATTGACATCCCAGGAACCTTTTCAATCATTTCAGTCCCTACGGGCATTTTTTTCAATCCTTTCATCCACAAATGATGATCACTTCCCAGATAGCAATTCTAGTTTGCAGCAAATTTGCAGCAGACTTCCACTGCAAATCTGCAAGCTTTCTGTAAATTTGTCACAACAAGTGTACAAGTGTGAAACAAGTTTGCAGCAAGTTAACGCAAGACTCGAAGTCACCATAGGACGAACTTGCAGGAAGCTTGCATTGCAAACTCATTGCAAATTATAGCAAAAACAGAGTACGAACACAACCCGGGATAGAGCTCGAGATCTACGGTTCCGAAGCAGACGCGCTAACCGTTCGGCCAGTTAAACTCTGTGTGGAGGAGATAGATTTCGCTAATACATCGTTCAATTCGATTCGTATACGATTTATTTTAAACTATTTTCATGATTTCGCTAATTTTTTGAGTTGCGAATATGATTTGAAATCAAAGAGAGAGCGATTTTCGCTAATAACTACGTTCTGTTAGTAGAATAAATTATGAAATTAGAGTTCAAAAGTAATTACTTTAAAATGGGACAAAATGTATAAGTTTATTTTTCAACACACATTGACTGTTTTTTTCGGTTTAATTTTGTTTATAAACGCTAAAATTACAACATTAAGAAAAAGGCGATATAGTTTTCTTTAAAGTAAAAACTTTTAGTAAAAAGATGGAAAACGTTTCAAAATTTTTTTAATAAAAAAGTTATTTTTTTTACAAATTATCATTGATTTATTGAATTAATAAAAAGAAGGACGGTCTAGGAGATTCTATTAAAAATCGGATGTTTTTTTTTTAAACAGAGACAAAGATAATTATCTCTTTGTGCTATCTTTGCATCAAGCTTGTTTTGCAAATTTGCATTGCAAAGGAGGTTGCGCTGTGAACTTGCAACAGACTTGCAATGCAAGAGAGGATGGCACTAGTTGTCACGGTGAACTTGCCACAAGTTCGCTTCAAGTTTGACGCGTCAAATTTGCTATGGCAAGGCAATATCAAGTCAAAATCAAACTTGCTGTAAACTTACGTGCTATCTGGGTTCGTGCATTAGACTCTATGCAAACCTTGTTAGTTGACTTAACAGTTTAAAAAAATGAATAAGAAAACGAAAATATTGGATTTTTTCGATAAATAAATTTCTCAGGTATATGTGTATAGCTGAATTTTCAAATTTTTGTATGCTTTAGTGTTGCTTCTTTTGCAAAATGTATATTGTTATATTGTGTCCACATTAAAACAGCAAACATGTAAGCTTTTTATATCGTAATTATATCGCCGCTCGATATAACGATGCATCCCTCTATAGCAATATCTTTATTTGGTCCCCAAAGTATTGTTGTAACGAGGTATTACTGTACTTCGGATTGATCACCTTATCTCCTGAAATATTTTCTTTGTTGAAATTTATCCGATGACATTTTCTGATACATTTTTATTGATTGAAATGGCTATACATAAAATATCGCATCAATGAAATAAAATTTGAAATCTTAAGACATTACTAACTTATATGTACCATCATAACAATTTCATAATAATATAAATTCATATATTTAAACGATTATTAACTTATTTCTGCCATAAAATTACAATAATTTCATAACAAGTAGGCGGATACCCTCTGGATCAAGAAATTCGCCTGATAGTGGTTTATCGCTTTAGAGACTAGAAGGTTGAAGATTCGAGACCCGATTTCACCGAAAATCCGGCATGTAGACTCGCCTAGTACAGGTGAAATCCGTGTCCTACGACCTCCAGCTAATTTGGTGTGGAAGCTTGGAGAGGGGTTGCGAGCTTAAGCGATACTCGTTATTCGGTTCAAATTTGAAAGGTCTGCTGGTTGCTTATATAGGTTAGTTAATAAACAATTTTAACTCCAGAAATAGAGCTGATTTGTTAGTAAAAAGTTTAGAAAGTCATAAATAAAACAACACCATAAGCAAAATATGACAGTTAAGATCTATATATTGCTCTAGGAAGAAAAATAATTCAAACGAAGTAAATCTCTTTAAAGTACAGTAACTTTTTATGTGATTTTTCGATGTTATAACTATTTGGTGTATTTTCTTTTACAAATATTATTGAATTTCAGAGTTGTATTATATGAATCGAAAACTACTTTAAGTTTAATATAAAAATGCTTTTATAGGCATTGCACTCTCTGATTGAATTTAAAGTTAAATCATATTTCTATGCACATTTAAAATTAAATAAAAAAGCTAATATTTTTCAGCTTATTAAATTTTGAAAACATGGCCAATTTCATTGGATTTCTATAAATGTATCGAAATTTAGTAAAATGACTGTATCATAAGGAACTCTATTGAGATTCAACTAATCTTTATTGCAGTCTAATGTAAAATAGAATATCGCTTGGTGAAGTTTAACTTCACAACTTTTATTTTCCACGAAATTTCATTAAAATGTTTATGTTATATAAAAAATGAATATTTAATAGTGAAAATAGGGGGAGATGTGGTAGATTGGTACGCGGGAACATTGATAGAGTTCTTAAATTTTGATGATTGGAATGACTCAAGACGTTCATATCCCTTCATATACACTCATGTCCATAAATTAAGGATAATTCAGAATCTCACAGAAATTGAACTCTAAAATAAAAATTTCACCTGTAGAATTATCACACACATCTTGAAGAAGAATATGCAAATTACAGGAAACCACCAGATGGCGCGGATAGTACGTCACAATGACGAGAGTGTAAGAGAGGGGTATATAAGGAATGGTGGCAAAGAAGTAAAATTGTTCACAAGCGCTTTAAAGGCCTTTCAGTGCAATAACTGCATAGTTATGGCACAAAGGAAGCATTTGGATGATTTTTTACGTGGTAGAATTATCGGACGACTGGAATGTGGGCGTACCCAGTTGGAAGTATCCGAGGAACTTGGAATCGCCCAGAGTGTCATCTCCAGGCTTTGGCAACGATTCCAAGATGATGGTAATGTGAGTATATGTTACAGCACAGGTCGCCCCCGAGTTACAACGCCGAATGAGGACCGGTATTTGGCAGTTACTGCCAAAAGAAACAGACGGAGCACAGCATCAGACCTGTCTCGTCAGCTCTCTTCAGCTACCGGTACGACAGTTTCAAGGCAGACCGTGTACAGACGCTTAGGGCACATTGGTCTATATGATCGTAGGCCTGTCAGATGTGTTCCACTTACCGCAACTCACTGTCGCCTGCGATTAGCCTGGAGTAGAGAGCATGCATTGTGGACACCGCAACAGTGGTCTTGTGTGATGTTTTCCGACGAGTCCAGGTTTAGTTTGCAGTCTGATTCTCGCCGGACTTTCATATGGAGAGCGCCAGGTACCCGTTACCACCAAGAGAACACCATTGAACGACACCGTTACGGTGGTGCAGGATGGCTCGTTTGGGGAGGAATTATTCTTGGTTCCAGAACTGACCTGCATGTTCAGAGTGTAACGATGACAGGCCACATCTATCGGGATGTCATTCTGGAAAAACATGTACGTTCGTTTCGGGGCGCCATGGGTGCTGAATTTCTGTTTATGGATGACAACGCCCGTCCTCACCGTGCAAACATTGTAGACGAATGCCTTCAATCGGAGGATATCACCCGTATGGATTGGCCAGCATACTCACCGGACTTGAATCCAATAGAGCATGTGTGGGATATGCTTGGCCAACGAATTGCAGCCCGTCAACCCCCTCCCACCTGTCT
>BGPR01005614.1:62293-76471 GCA_013235015.1 Araneus ventricosus | reverse complement strand
AGCAAACATTTCTAGCCCAATCTTTCGTTTCTGTACCTAATGAGCTTATTCAATGCATGAATCTAATTTTACAAACATGATACCATCACAAATATTCTTAATACTTCAAGTTTTAAAACTATTTTTTTCTTGGCCTACATAAAATTTGTTTGATTGTTGTATCAAACATTTTTTTTACGTTGGCTAAGAAATGTATAACAATCAAACAACTTTTATTTAGGCTCTTGTTCTGCAATTTTCCTTCTCTCTAAAGTGAGTGCAATAGATAGTAGATTATTTACCTTTTCCAGTTGTTTTGTTTATCGTTAAGCTCACATTCGACATACTGTAGCAAACATTTCTAGCCCAATCTTTCGTTTCTGTGCCTAATGATCTTATTCAATGTATGAGTATAATTTTACAAACATGACACCAACACAAATATTCTTAATACTTCAAGTTTTGAAACTATTTTTCTTTTGGCCTACATAAAATTTGTTTGATTGTTCTATCAAACATTTTTTTTATGTAGGCTAAGAAATGTGTAACAATCAAACAACTTTTATGTAGCCTCTTGTTCTGCAATTTTAGTTCTCTCTAAAGTGAATGCAATAGATAGTAGATTATTTACCTTTTCCAAATGTTTTGTTTGTCACATTCGATATACTGTAGCAAACATTTCTAGCCCAATCTTTCGTTTCTGTACCTAATGAGCTTGTTCAATGCATGAGTCTAATTTTACGAATATGATATCATCACAAATATTCTTAATACTTCAAGTTTTAAAACTATTTTTTTCTTGGCCTACATAAAATTTGATTGATTGTTCTATCAAACGTTTTTTTTTTAATGTCAACTAAGAAATGTATAACAATCAAGCAACTTTTATTTAGGCTCTTGTTCTGCAATTTTCCTTCTCTCTAAAGTGAGTGCAATAGATAGTAGATTATTTACCTTTTCCAGTTGTTTTGTTTGTCGTTAAGCTCACATTCGACATACTGTAGCAAACATTTCTAGACTAATATTTTCTTCCTTTATTTTACGATCTTGTTGAATGTATATGCCCATTATCTCGATGATGCTACCAACACAAATATTTTAAAATCTTTAAGTTTTGTTTGATTAAAATTTCTATGAATAGCTTTTTCTTAGCCTACTTAGAAGTTATTTTATTCTTCTATTTCTTAGCATAAATTATTTAGTTACATATTTATTGATAACTTAGAAATAGTACTTGGGGTATACAGCAATACTGAAATCTATTAATGAGCTCTTTTACAAAATTTAAGTATGCATTTATTTTTTCCCTCATAGCATAGGAATACTAACAACTATCGAGAATATTATCTTTTAAAACTCAAAGAGTGTTCCTTTTTTCCTTATGGTACAGAAGCAATGAAAGCTATTCAAGAAATGCATTTTAAAAATCGAAATGTATTTGCTTTCCCCTTATAGTGCAGCACTACTGGAAAATTATTAAGGATTATTTTTGTAAAAATAGAAGTGTATTTGTTAAAACTAAGCTCATTAAAAGGCACACTAACAGTTAATTTTTTAATTTGTATGTAGTAAGATGAAAATGAAATTTTCATTTTTCACTATTATTGAAATGATCGTAGACAAGCCACTGATAAGCATGGCTGCCAATTCACATTTGAATATATTCTCTCTTAACAAGCAACTCTACCCATCTCAATTTTGCAAATTTTATAAGGGAAAGACAAAATAGAATTTATCGCTACCGATAACGAATGTTAAATATGAAAAAGAAAGGGGAAAAAAATCTGCAATTTTCGTTATTGAATGAAGAAAATTCGGTTTTTTCTTTCTCATATAAAAGTTGGAAAATATTTCCTTTATACAAACCAGTTATATATAAATTTCAGTCACCCAGGGGCATCCATAACCGGAAAAGAAGTCGTTTCAAAATTCTTGGTTATTTGAAATACTTATTTCAAAAATAAAGATAAAATATTTTTAATTTTAGATATTAGTTTCAATTTTATTTTAAGGATTAACTATGAAACTCATTTTTATATTTGTTCTGCTTTGCAACAAAAATGATTTGGTCCACTTGTAAAAAATTGATTCAGCTCGCCCTTTGAAGAAAGCTAGATGTAAGAGCAAGTTAAAAATGTGTTTTCAAAAATGATACTTGGTAGTTCATTTTTAATGTAGGATTATACTTATTTTACAGAGGTAAAATTCTGTAAATGAACGTACTATCCTCGCATGTGCCTGTCGCTTCGCACTACCGTTACGTTTAAACATTCGGGGAAAAGTGAAATTGATAAAAAGGTATGCTAATTGCAGGGGATCAGATACCTCGAATTGCAATAAAATAGATATAATTCTTATACTAGAGTAAACATTTTAAATTTGTATTGAGAGCATTTACCTGTATTTTTTTCCTTTGAAGAAACATATGAATACCTTGAAACAGAATATTCTGGCCCTTAAATTTATTTTATAAATTTATTTGAAAAAATAAATTTATAAAATAATAATAAATTTATAATAATAATAAAAATATAAATTTATTTTTTGCCCCGATTTCTAAAATTGATTTTTAAATGTTTTTTGTCTTTCATTCCGTGAATAAAACATGGGAAAAATACTTTAAAAAATCATATTTTGTTTTAAGTATGGTTTATGGCTAAAAAACTGTTGCCAACTGACAACACAGAGCTTTATATTTCAGAAACAAATTTCCTGATAAAATTCTATAATGTCAAACACAGATGAATTTTAATAAATAATAATACGGGTAAGGAATTTCCTTCAACATTGTAGAATGAAACATGGTATTCTCAAGGGTATAAACCAAGCTAAAAAGATGCAGACTCAAGTGAAAAACATCAATTTATTATTATTTTTTTTATCAGCACTCAGGTTGCCATTTATATGTTGCAAATTGATTTAATAAAATTTTCAGTATCTATCCTATTGGCAACAACAGGGATTAGAATTTCAATCCTATTATCATGATTTTAGAAGACAAAATTGGGTATGTTGGGTTGCTTGGGTCTTTAAGGTTCAAAATACTTGCTCTTGTTGTTTCCATCGAAGATTTCTATAATACACATAAAGGATGTTTAAAGCAGAATGTATTATGCTGGCGATCAAGAATAACATCGAATGATCAATATGATAATATTGCCCAAATATTTAATATCGATGAAGTTTCAAAAAAATTGTCTAATGTGATGCAACAAAAATAATACGGTTAGTTTCTCATATAGAGCAGTGCAAACTCATTATGATATCAATTTATATTTCCGTAATTATGATTTTGCTGCATAAAATACTCACGATGATTTGCTGCATCATGCATAAACTTAATCTGAATTCCAACAGAGGAGGATAATTTACAAAAAATAAATATTTGGAGAATTTACAAAAAATTTCATTGGAAGTTAATGAAATCTTAAACTAAACTGTATTATTTAAAATTTCATGCAATATATTATGGATTCAGAAATATCATTCAGATGCTTTAGATACTGAATTTAAAAATGACTTGAAAAGGCTTTTTAATTATAGATCCAAAACAATTTCCCTTCTCTCTCACAAACTTCATTCAATAACTTCGGAGTAAAATTGATATTTGATTTTAAAATCAAAATGCATGAACTAAAATATTGCATCTTAAAACTAAGCAACGAATTTTACAGTTAATCCCCAAATTCTAGCCATACAACTCTGGTCAGCTTTCTAAAGATTTACTTTTAAACAGCCTCATCTGAAGTGGAAAAAAAACTCCCAGTTTTTGCTTCCCAAAATCAGTCCTCTTCAGAGCATGCAATGTAGAATGCCGACCCAATGCAACAGTCGTCCGCATCTCTGACTGGGCACTCCCCTGGGATGGTCCGCTCGACGCTGGTTGGTGGGTTCGCAGCCGTGGGTGGGAATGGAGGGCCTGGTCTCGCCGGCGACGGACGCCCTTTCCGGCAGCCATGCTCGCCAGCACCCGAAGAAGCATGAGCTGTTCTCGCGTCCAGATTTGTTTTTCATCAACCCTGCGAGAAAGAGAGAACTGCGGAGTGTTATCTCGGAAGCAAAGATTCCACATCTGTTTGATAACATCATTTAGTTATAGATTTCCATGTAGTTAGATTTCATTAATAAAGTGTTATTACTAGTTACCTATATACTGTAAAATTGAAACACTAAAATCTCGGTGCATAAATCACTTACTTTCCCCCCTGACCCAAATCTTTTGGAATAATTTAATAAAATTTTTCAAATCGTGATGATTTTCTAGTGCATTTTTGCATTCTGAGATAAAAGAAACCAACATATGCTGCCCTGTCGATGGAAATGTTCTGTCACTTGGAGCCGGGAGTCATAATTTACGAAACCCTGATCTAATTGTATTTTTGGAACGATTTTTTTTTTTATCAGTTGCTAAACAACGGCAAACAATAGCAACTAACATTCGCTGTGATTTTCTCATCAGAGTAGATGGCGATATTTCTCGATTTATCTTATGACACGACAGTTTCATTTTTATTTGAATAGGGCAGCGAATAGTTTAAGAGGTAATTGGTATCAAATAAAGTTTTGATTCAAAGCATATAGGTGTGGAAAATTTGTGGAATAAAAACTTAAAAGAGTCTATTTAAAAAACAAATGTGAGACTTTATATAGTTTTAGCATCATTTTTTTTTAGTTTCAAGCTTTAGGAAAGTAATCAATAGAATAACACCAAGCGGTGTTTTCAACGGGCTAATTTAAATTATGATTAACCTATATTATTATTTGAATGCGAAACTTAGATGTGGACATTTTCTACCAGAAAAAAAACTACGTTCATGTTTTTGTTAAAGCTTCCATTTTACTTTAAATTGAAAGCATTTAAAAAGATTAATTTGTCAAAATTACAACCATTATTTAAAAATACTGTATTTTCTTTATGCCAATTGATAATGTTGTTTTCTAAAAATATCCCTCGAACAAATTAACAGTTACATCAAATGTAGCGAAAGAAATGTTAAAGTTTTTGCACCAATAGGCAGCTATATAGATATAGAAACTCCACTCAATTCGCTTGTTCTTTCTACCGTTGATCTTTAATTGAATGCAAATAAAGACTATTTTAGTGTATTTTTAAAGTAAAAGAGAATGAAAAAAATATTTTTAAATGCATGTGATTCGTTATATTGTTTTGAGTGGAGCTGCGATTCAGAAACTGCTGAAGTTTCTACTACAGGAGAATTTGAGTACTTTTCGTATGGTAATTTTATTTTCTTTTAGTCTTCTCTCTCTTTTTAATCTTGGTGGATTTCTTTAATTATGCACTGGTTAAGTCTATAATTTGAAATTATTCATCAAATTCAAATTTTCACTCTACTCCGTCCGCCCAATTTCTGTTGTCCGATTTGCCTTTTCCCTCCAAAGTAAGGCTAAGTTGAAAAAGCGATTTTCGAAGAAAAATTCAGAAACTTTTTTATGATTTAAAAATAAAGCCACAGCTTTTGAGATTCTAAAGCAGTCTTTGTTTTGATTCTTATTCCTTGATATTTATTTGAACTAATGTGTTATTATATTTTTTAAAATAGTTTTCTGAAAAATGAAAATTTCACTAAAATTGGTACACGAAAAACGTGATATCTGCAAAACAATTCATTGAAATTTGGTACACATGTGCCAAAAACCTTTTAGGGTGTAAAAGAATGCACATTTTATGATAGCTTTATTTAGTCATGTTTTACAGTCACTTTCAATTCGAAACATGGGATAGTTTTGGCGAAAAATCAATGACGCCAAATTGAATGTTCACAAAATATTTATTTATTAAAATAAATTTTATGTTGCGGTCTATTATATTCTAGATAGTTTGAGAAGTACGTATGCGAAATTAAAATGAAATATGTCGCATATTTTTTCAGTTATGTTTTTCTTAACATTGAAATTTTTATTAAAATTCTTGAAAAAAAATTTATTATTTTCAAAAAATGTTGATTATATATAAATTTTTATTTCTAATTGTGACTATTTAAGCCTATTTTTTTGTTATTTAGCTCTGTAAGTCCTTTTTTGTGCATGCCTTTTAAATTTTTTTCTCCGAACCTAGTCGGTACCTTAAGAAGAATCCAATAGTCCGGAATTTGGGGAAATTCAGATTCCGATGGTTATCTTCTTCCGATGATATGTGGCCAGCACCGCATCTCCCCAAGATAAAAACGATATATTGAGGTTGACCATCAAGGGTCATCTTTAATATATTGTAACGCAAAGGATAGGAGTTATTAGGAACGATCCAACTTGCAGTTAGAATTTAGACCATATTGGCAAAGAAATAACCCACCTAATAAAACTAGCTGAGAGCAATAAAAAAAATGTTCTCGATTCTAAATTATACGCCTACAGCTGTAAAAGATGCCTTTTCTTTTACAACATATGAAGCTGTGAATAATAAATTTTTCAGTTCAAAGTTGCGATGGAATCAATTTGTAACCTTTGTAGTGCATGCTTGCAACTCAATATATTCTCATTGAGTAAGGCGTGCTTTGTGATCGCCCTACTGAAGTTCTTGTTTCATCCCAACAAATATTTGAACAGATAGAGAAAGTTTTCAATGTTATTGCAGTAAACAACAAAAATGTGGGAAGAAAAATGTAATTTAACTCATTATTATTGCCCATGCCTGAAAAATATATTTTGGGAAGATAATCCCCTCCAATATTTTTTGTGATTTGATTTGGTGTCAAAGAACACAACTATTACTTCAACAGCACATTTAAAGACCAATGCATTGTTCAATATTCATAAGATCAACTGATTTAGGTTTGCATGTTTACAGAAACAAACAATGGATATGACCTAGATTGAACAAGAAAAAATTACAAATCGACAACGTGAAGTTGGGTGAATGGAGTATAATTTTATAATATGTAATCGTGTAAAGAAAAGTTATATTCATTCAATATTACCATCGAAATACTAATTTTGGACAAGAAAATTACAAATAGGATGCAGACTGAAGTTGGACGGTGGAGAATAATTTATGATATGGATCGTAAAGAAAAAAAGTTGAAATTGACCAATATTACCATCGGAAATAAATACACTTTTGGACAAGAAAAAAAATTGCTAAATAGGATGATCAGGTTGGGTGAATATATAATTTTGAGTAATATGGATCGTAAAGAAAAAAAGTTGATATCTGGACTGTTATTACTATCGGAAATAATTTTGACAAGAAAATTACAAAATAGGGATGACTGAAGTTGACGGATGGAGAATAATTTGAAGTGATATGGATCGTAAAGAAAAGTTGATATCTTGACCAATATATTAACATCGGAAAGTACTAATTTTGGACAAGAAAAAATTACAAATAGATGATCAGGTTGGGTGGAATGGAGAGTATAATTTGTAATATGGATCGTAAAGAAAAGTTGATATTCGACCAATACCATCGGAAATACCACTCTTGGACAAGCAAGAAAAAATTACAAATAGGATGACTAGGTTGGATCGACAGAAATAATTCTTAAGTGATATGGATCGTAAAGAAAAGCGATAATCGGGACCAATATTACCATCGGAAATACTAATTTGGACAAGAAAATTACAAATAGGGATGACTGGAAGTTGGGTGAATGGGAGTATAGACTTATAATATGGACTGTAAAGAAAAGGATATCTGACCAATATTACCATCGGAAATAATTCTTGTCGGACAAGAAAAAATTACAAATAGGGATGACTGAAGTTGGACGGATGGAGAATAATTTACAGATGGATCGTAAAGAAAAAAGGATATCTGACCAAGGTCACTATCGGAAATACTAATTTTGGACAAGAAAAATTACAAATAGGATGACTGAAGTTGACGGGTGGAGAATAATTTATGACAGTGGATCGTAAAGAAAAAAGTTGGAAATCTGACCAATATTACCATCGGAAATACTAATTTTGGACAAGAAAAATTACAAATAGGGATGACTGAAGGACGGGTGGAGAATAATTTTATGATATGGATCGTAAAGAAAAGTTGAAATCTGGACCAATACACATCGGAAATACACTCTTGACAAGAAAAATTACAAATCGGACAGACTGTTGAGGTATGGAATATTTAATATGGATCTAAAGAAAAAAGCTTTCGATAATCTGATCAATAATTACATGGAAATACTAATTTGGACAAGAAAAATACAAATAGATGATCTGGCTGGACGGATGGAGTAGACATAATTTGGATCATGGACGTAAGAAGAAAGTTGAACTATTCATCAATACACATCGGAAATACTATTTGGACAAGAAAAATTACATAGATGACCGAAGTGTGACCTGGAGAACAATTTTAATATGCGACTGCAAAGAAAAGTTGATATCATTCCACCACAATCGTGACGAAATACTAATTTTTGACAAGAAAAATTACAAATAGGACTGAAGTTGTGGATAGAATAATTTTATGATATGGATCGTAAAGAAAAAGTTGAAATCTGACCAATATTACCATATCGGAAATACTAATTTTGGACAAGAAAAAATACAATAGACGATCGAGAAGTTAAAGATGAGAATATAAATTTTATATATGATCGTAAAGAAAAAAAAGTTGAATCGACCAATATTCATGAAATACTAATTTGGACAAGAAAAATTACAAATAGGATGACTGAAGTGGATCGGTGGAGAATAATTTTATGATAATGGATCGTAAAGCAAAAAAAGTTGATAATCTGAACAATATTACCATCGAAATATCTAATTTGTGACAAGAAAAAATTACTCAATAGATGACTGAAGTTGAATGGAGAGATGTAATTTTTAGCAATATGGACGTAAAGAAAAAGTTATTGACCAACTACATTACACGGAAATACTAATTTTGGACAAGAAAAAATTACAAATAGGATGACTGAAGTTGGACGGATGGAGAATAATTTATAAGGATAGATCGTAAAGAAAAGTTGATATCTGACCAATATTACCTCGGAAACTAATTTTGGATAAGAAAAAAATTACAAATGCAATGACTGAAGTTGGACGGTGAGAAAATTTTGATATGGATCGTAAAGAAAAGCTGAAATCTGACCACTAATATTACCATCGAAATTCACTAATTTTGGACAAGAAAAATTACAAATAGGATGACTGAAGTTGGACGGATGGAGAATATTATGATATGGATCGTAAAGAAAAAGTTGAACATCTGACCAATATTACCATCGAAATACTAATTTTGGAGGAAAAATACAAATAGGAGACTGAAGTTGGACGGAAATAATACTTTTGCATATGGATCGAAAGAAAAAAGCGTATCTGACCAATACCATGTCGGAAATACTAATTTTGGACAAGAAAAATTACAAATAGGACGACTGAAGTTGACCGGAGATAACTCTATGATATGGATCGTAAAGAAAAGTTGATATCTGACCAATATATACCATCGGAAATTACTAATTTGGACAAGAAAAAATTACAAATTGATGATGCAGTTGACGGAAAAGAGTATAATCTATATGATAGACTCATAAGGAAAAAACACCCAGATATTTGTACCACAATGGTACATCGGAAAAACCTTGAATAGAAAAAATCTCTGCTGATATGACCCCTCTCTGATCCGTAGATAATTACTACTCCACAAGATATGTGGGCGAGGGGAGAAATACAATAAGAGAGAGAGAAAGAGCAAGGGGCATAGTTCTGTAAAAAAGGTAGTGGAGTTGAGAACAGTGAAAAAAAGGGGAGAGGTAGTAATCAGAGGGGAGCAGGGATAACCCAGGCCGGAAAAGTCAACTCTATCAAATCTTACCCGGCCACAGCGCAGGTTGCTTTCCCACATAAGTTGACACATGTCGCACCGCAGTTGGCTAAACATTAGGACTGCTCGAAACTCGGTATCAAACGGGTGCCATCGATCTCCTGCAGACAATGAAAGTAAGTACCGACTTTGGACACTGGTCAGAATCTTCCTTTTTTTTCTCAGGACTATTTCGATAAATCTCGTATTCAAAATGAAAATCTATCTTGCCGTTTCAAGGCATCTGAAACTGATGATGAAATAATGAAATATTATGAATACATTCATCGTCGCCCTTTGATTTTGAGGCGCCGGGCACAAATATGGAGTCGGGCCCCCAGAAGATATAAAAATGAATGAATGCATAATTTTTAATGAAAGAGAGGAGCATATAAAATATTTATTCTCGTTTGAATAAAAATACTTCATTTATAACAAATTAGTGTCAATGAAAACGAAAAATAATTTTAATATAGCTGTTTTCCTTGCTTTAATTTCAACATTTATATATTACCTCAGGCAAATTTAAGTCTCTTCATTATTTATCTATGGAAAGATAATAAATCTTGATAGTCTTTCTTGTGACATTGCGGATCTTAAATAATTTATTATTATTATTTTAAGCTTTGAGAAACTACGTTCGTACTCAGCAGAGGCCAAATTTCACAATTTTACAACAGTTTCTGATCTATGCATAAGTTAGAACAATGCAGCACCTCACTAGAACATGCGCCCCAAGCATACACCCGGCTGAACGACCTTAGGGATACTACTGAGCACATTTAGTAAGCAGCGGTTTGAAAAAAAAAATGGTTTTAAGAGAATATAGGGAGAAAAGAAAAATCTCGTGTGTGACAAACATGCCACGAAAATATATGATCTTGTGAATCCAGTGGCAATGTCTCATCTATCAACGATAATAATATATACGAGATAAGGAAATAACTAGTATTAAGCAAAAATTAAAGTTGTGATTATATCTTGCTGATGAAAACGTAAAAAAAATGAAGGAATGAAAACAGTTTTTAACCTTTTTCTGTATATTCTTTGAATTTATCGCTGAACACATAAGATAAAATTCTTTCAGCAGTTATAATTTTATGTCATGATAAATATTCTTTTCTTTTTCTAATAAATTCTAAAATGTGCATTCATTTTTTAGCTAAAATGAAAGGAACCGATCATACTGCTTATCAACAACTTTTTCCCAGTAGTTCGAAATGGGGATGGAAACCCATCGTTTTTTTATACAAGCAAACACTGCTTAAAAAGTATTAAATGTATTTTTTAAAGTAAAGAATAAATTATCCTTTCGAATATAAAACCAATAACTTAAATTGTAAATATTCACTTCAAAGAACATTTCTCAGCGGTTGTAACGAATTATATCGAAATTAAAGATTCGGATTTTCTGTTACTTTTGCAAGATTATCAAAATATATGCCTTTGGATATACTGCACCGAGTAACCAGACCGAATGTTACTGAAAAAAAAGACATCCAAACAGGTTTTTTTTTTCCTTTCTAAATTCAAAAAAAAAAAAAAAATTATTCTCTGGACCTTGTCTTTGCCGCTTTCAAGGTGCGTGACGACCGCAACACAAGAAATAAAATGCATAAGATTCCCTGAATTCTTGGAGGAAAAGAACGTTGGGCATCAGGCGGGAGGGTCCCTCCTCGTGACACGTATCACGAGACTAACCTAATCCCGGATCCCGAGATCTCTATCTGTTCGTAACATGCGGCGTCATCCTCACCTAACAAGCTTATTAAAGGGGCAGCTTGGAAATCTCACCGAGGCAAGTGACACCGGTAAACTGCCTGCGGGCTGCCGCATATTCTGGTCACTCAAAATCTTCGGAGCGGATCTGCCAATTGAGACGCTCTCCAAAAAGGAAGCTGTTACTTCTTTGCCGGCGACACGAGAAGTTTTTTCCCCTCGGCCTTCACGAGCACAGTGGTGTAAGGACGTGTCGGCAGCAAATGGAACTGAAGCTGGAAATGTGGCGGTTTAAATGTGGAAATTCTGATTAAAATGAAGACTAACCTAATCAGCATGCATCAGTGTTGCATGTTTCTTAATGGAAACGTACCAAAAAATATGTTGTATAAATTGTATTTTTGTAGAACTCCGGTGGCGAGTGGTCTTTGAAAAAGTTCGCCATTCGAGTTCTCTTCCATTTTGATTGTATTTTCTTTTATTTTCTGATTGTTTTCTTTTATGTGTTTTAATTATTGGAGAATTTTTTGTTGTTTAATTCTATAGTGATTTGTTGGTTAATTGTAGAACAATTTTGTTGATGCAATGTCACTGGATGCTGCTGCGTTGGGCGCGCAAAGAGGTGTATTGTTATTATCGCTATCGTTTACTTTTTCTGTATATTTTTTCTTTTCTTCTTTTTTTTTGTTTTCTATTATCTGTATTTGTATTTTATTAGAAGTTGCTGTACATGCGCCATTCTATATAATACAAAAGTTTTAATTAATTTTTAATATCTTTTGTTAAATTTTATTAATTGTAGCTGTTGTTGTATTATCTCAGTTTGAAGTCTAACTTCCATAATACGTCGGATACTTTAAGACATGGACAACGAACAGTCATGTTAGTTTCTTAACGCGAATGACACTAAATGTCATAGAGTGGCATCAATAAAACTATTATTATTTCAAATAGGAAATTGTTGATTGCAGTCGAAAATCTAGGAGTCATTGTACGCGCAACACACTTAAAACTTAACATGTGATTACAGTCTTTCTTACGTGTCTTTGAAACTCAAGGTATAGTCGCCAAATTTCCAAATAAGTTATAGACTGGCATGAATTTCTCTCGAAAAATGACAGTCTTAATGCTAAAATTTTAGATTTGATGATAAACATTTTGAATCAATCATATTTTAAAATTTTCTGTCAGGCCTTATCTTAATAATATACCAGATCTTAAGGCGTAGTTTTTCATAGTTAAAACAGCGAACAATCGTGCCATTTCTTAACACGCGTGTCATTAAGTGATCTAGGGTGACAAATAGCTTTGATTATTTTATGTAATTCGAAAACACACTTAAAACACTTTTTTTTTATTACGACTTTTTATGGCTCGTTGAAATTGAAGGCAGTGCCAAATACGCTTCACTGGCCTGAATCTTCTCAGTCTCTCTGGGAAATCTTAAGACAACTCAAATTTTGGATTAAATACATGATTGAAAAATTAGTTTAATCTGTGATTAGTTAGAAAACTAGTTTATTACTTGATAGTCCTTTCGATTTTTGTAGCCTGTATAAATTGTCTTAATAAGTTTAGCTCTCCGAAAAAAATAAGGTAATAAAAGAATATATAGTAGTAACTTTTATCTGTCCTGTCGCAAAATATCAACGTAACAGTATACGTTAAATCATAAATAAAAAAATATTCACAAAGAATATGTCATATAACGTCTAAAAAATCTTCCAGCACTAATTTAATTTAATGTTTTTTTGAACACTATTTTCATTTTAAAGTACAAAATACTAGAAATTATTTCGCATCTAGTTTTCTGAAAAATTTTACAGTTCTGTTTACCAATAATTTTTCTAGACGAGAATCAATTATAAGAAACTGGAAAATAGATCTACCGTGGGAATTAAATATGTACCAAAACTTTCGGGGAAAAAAAATGCGCAATTATTCGAAGTTTTACAAACTTTAAAAATTTCTAAATTTTTATTAAAAGAAAAATATAAATTATTTAGATTACACTTGTTTCCCTTTTGTAGTAAAATTTATAATATGTATCCTGATAGTCTTTTGTGATCTTCGAGTTTATTTCCATAAAAATAATGCCGTGGAAACGTGAAGTGTGATAAATAACAATAACAATTCTAATAAAATGAAATGTTAAATGTTTGTAAAAGTACAGAGATCAAGTTTTGCTTCTTAACAATCTCCCCAATCAAATTTCAGTGTACAAATGAAAATATGTTGCATTTTTCAAAAACTTTTTAATCTTCGTTAGAAATTTATATCTGTATTTTAAATCACTATACAAGCTTTAAAATTTCGTCTAAAAGCTCAAGATTTCACTCAGTTTTTCTACATGCCCCTTTTTTCTGTAAAATTACTACTGAAAGCACCCCGTCTCTGTACTAAAAAATACAAAGTATTGAATTTAAGACACATTATAAGCCCATATTTACTATTAAAAAACTTTGTATTGGGGTTAGTGAACACCCCAGCATGCACCTACTTCTATATTAATGTTATTTTTACAATCATTTCGCTATTCGATATAACAAACTTAAAAAGTTTTGGATGTACTTGCAATTTGCCATCAGAAAAAGGAAATTGCACTTTAAACATTTTGTAGAATATACGCTGATTGTCCTGGGTATCGTTAATGCTTGATTATCAAATCTTGAAACTAATTAAAAAATATGACCTTGGGGGAGAAAAGT
>BGPR01005614.1:2816-62283 GCA_013235015.1 Araneus ventricosus | reverse complement strand
GGCCATGAGCCACTATTCTTCTCATCGAATGGTATCTAAAGGGAGTGAAAAGCCGGACACACTTTTAGAATCAAAAAAGATTCGCCGCGAGGGATAGGATGTACTTTTGACAACCAAGCTGGACGAAAACTTTGAGAAATCATAAAGTGGGCACGGATTAGGATTTTTTTCCTTCCCTAGCTGCATTCTGCTCACTAGTATTTTCCAGACATGACACAAAATTCGAGTTCTCTGTTTTAATCCTCGGGCGTTGCGGTTGCAGCGAGCGTTCTAGACTCTTGGTAGAAGAAAATGTGTAAGACATCACTGACAGCAAAATACTAGAGTAGTTCAATTGTAGAAAACGGGGATATTTATCATTTCTTTTAAATTTAATAAATTCTATTTATGATACATATTTTCTCGTGGAATATCATTTTATATATCTACAATATTTTATCACAAAATAATATTTTGTAGATCTATAATATTTCTCATAGAATTTCAATAATATGATTTTTCATCGCTTCGATTCGTTTTAGTGATGAAACTTAACATTTTATATTTATGTGATGAAGCTTGGTGTTCTTATTCTTAACTGCACAGGGAAGCTAGATTTGAATTATATATATATTTTGGTTTAAAGAAATATAGTTTAGTTGTCTTTTTACTGCGTTTATCATTTATCTTATTAAATTGACGAAAGTGCTGAACAATAACAACAACAAAAGCCACAAGAATCCAGATATTTAAAAGAATTTATGAAAGTTTGCAATTTCTGTATCTCACCATCAAATGAATCTCATTCTACAGGCTTCTCATTAACGTTGTGAAGCTTACCTCTCTCTGTAATTTTTTTAAATTCATGTAGCCGAATCGAGAAATTGATTATGCGTACTATTAAATTTGATTTTTTTGTTCAGTCTGTAGAGGTATATTTTTGCAGTAGAATTCATGAAATAAGTTATTTTAAATACCATTTCCATGAATTTCTGCCAGAAAATTAGTTTTATTAAAAAAATCATTCTTTTATAAAACGGCGGCCTGGTAGAAGAATTTTCGTCCTCATAAACCAGTGATGTATTTAATCTAAAGGTTGAGAGAATTTTACATAAACAGTTGAGATTTTACATAATCACCTGTAATGTGTAATTATGTAAAATAATCATAGAATTGATTGACATCATAACATATCAGAGTTGCTGTTTATAAATTTCGAATATTAATTTAATGACTTATTTTTCACTCGAAGAAATTATTAAAATTGTTAGAAAGCCGAGAATCTGAAAGCTGAACCTAATCTTTAAATTACTCAATAATGACAGAAAAAATTACTTCCGATATAATTAAATTCTAAAAATGCTATTGAAAATCTAGTGAATCATTTACAATTTGAGGATTCAAGACTGTAAATATTAAATTTCGGAACGTCTTTCGAAACTTGGTGTCGTTGACAAAATTCCAAGCCAAATAACGAGATTTAAGTCTAAAGGCGATTTTTTTAGATTCTTCGAAGAGTACTATTTTTATATTTTAGTATCTTTTTTACTCCCCCTTGAAGAAAATAAGAAGGAAGAACTCGTAAGAAAGAAGGAATGTAAATAAAGGGAAAATTTGCTACATAAATTTGTATATTTTTCAAATAACATTTGCTGTTATACGAATGATGTGTAAATAAAAAAATATCCGTTTCCCCCTTTTTGTCTGTAATTGTCTAGACTGATAAAGGAACATGTTTAGTCAACACTAAAGTTCAGCAACACTGAATGATGTGTAAATAAAAAATATCCGTTTCCCCCTTTTTGTCTGTAATTGACTAGACTGATAAAGGAACATGTTTAGTCAACACTAACGTTCAACATCACTAAGATTAATAAGCTGTTATACGAATGATGTGTAAATGAAAAAATATCCGTGTCCCCCTTTTTGTCTATAGTTGACTAGACTGATAAAGGAACATGTTTAGTCAACACTAAGCTTAGATTAATTAAAACCATTAAGGCCATGACTTATATAAGCTTTTGTATTTTTATGTTCCAGGTGTACCAGGAGTAAGCGTACCTAGACTGACTGCAGCAACTCTTCGACCATCCTTCCCATTTCTGGCTGATACTCTGCCAACCTACTACTCTGGTCTCTGGTGTGGAGCTCCCTTGTCCCTCAAAGATCCTACCCTGCCGCTGTTTCCACTATTTCCTCACTATCTGCCCTCGTACGGGTTTTCCGTTGACTCTGCATCTGCACCCACAACAGTCGAAAGCTCCTCGAGCACCTCAGGTAAGGTTCCTTTCGGAGAAATTTGTCTGACACATATGGTTTCTGGGATGCGACTTCGATAGCATGGGGAATTTCAATCCATTCCAAAGGATTGAAATTCCCCATGTCAATTTAACGGAGTCAATTCATGCTGGTTAAATTTAATGGGGTCAATTCATGCTGCCATGTGATCAAGACAAGCGCTGTGTCGATTTCGGAATCCGGCGCACTTCTTTCAGGCGGAAACAGGGCGGGTCACCACGGCCCAGCGTAAGACAAAGTGCAGTCAAATGGCATGCGCACTGACGTGCACCACGTGACTTTTGTACTACGTGAATTTGCTCCATTCGGACAATTACTTTTATTGAGACTCCAGATAACCTATGGTTTCTTAAACCAAGTAAACAATGGTATCTTTCTAATCGAATAAAGTTTTCTTGTTGTTGTTGTTGTTGTTATGCCACTAACCTCCACGTAACTGTTCTGGATCTCATCCGAAGGATGTGAAGTAAAGAGTGGGAGGAACAGTTGCGCGGGAGCGAGGTGGTAGACGCCATTAATGGCATTGGGTCTCTGCACAGAGTGCACGTTTTCTATAGGAGTTCTCGAGGTGAACTCCAAGTTAGTAATTATGAGTAATCTTGAAAGTGGATCCTAATTGTACATATGTATATATCTCCTATATAATCGTATATAGTAGAATTAATAAACTAGTGTGAAAAAAGTGAATTTATTGAAGGCTGAAGTACACAGTTATTACAGTTGTTTTTACAGAGAATTAAACTGAAGTCCCGTTTTGAAGCTTCACTAGAACTATATTGGGACGGACCTCGTGATTTTGTGCTGCGGTCAGATGACGAAGATGACACCTGGCTACCATCCCCCTCCTCTAGGGGCATTCTGTAATAATCGGCATACAGTGATGATTAAATGCAAAAGCAATAATAGTTTCTAATTTAGTTCTACAATTTCTCATTACTTTCTATTTTTCCATTATCTGTGTTGGGCTAGTTAACTAATATTATCATCATCTAAGAACTGTCATTTTAATGCTACTTTATTCATTCATTTATACAGCAAGTGATAATCGATGCCAATCTTTTATATGCTTTACTTCTTCTGCACAGTTTTAAAATATACGCTAAGAAAGAATTGAAAAATAAGATTTAAAGTGGAGAAAAAGTAAGTATTCTCTTAAACTCTGGAACAAAGAAATTAAATTCATAGCCTCTGAAGCCATTATGATGATAACCGGAATTTTTCAACACTTCTATCAAATTTTAAATCGAAGCACTAACAAATCACTGTTTTGCTTCTAACTGTCAATTTTAACGAATTAGCAAGAATAGAAGCTGCTCCACTCTCCAGAAAAAGATGAAATTCCGATTCCTGCAACAAGTTGGGTTTCCGAAAACAAAAATAAAGTTACAAAAAATGGAGAAGTAATCACTGCAAAAATGAGAGCTGTGATTAAAGTAAAAAAAGTAATAATATCTGACAGAAAGAAAAAAAGAAATAAGTGAAGGAAAACTGTGCTCTGGTTGACAGATTTTTTCTCTGTCCCCCTCTTTCTCCAGCCTTATTACTATTCAAATGAGGCAAAAGGGAAAACGGAATCAAATGGCGCGAAGTGAATATAAATACTGTTATAACCCCTGGAGATTTTGTAGCCGGGAGCCAAATTGTCGCCGAAATCGGCGCCATATCTCTGGAGGCCAAAATAATCTCTAGTTTGCATATAATAATCCACTTTGGCTCGCTTTTCCTGTTCTAATCCATCCAGCAGGCTTTCTTTCGTTCGGTTATGATGAGCGATGGAAGAACGGCGCAGAGAAAAAAAAATGGCAACCAGGAGAGATTTTTGGAAGAAAAGAAGAGAAATTAAGGAAGGAAAACAAGAAATGTTTCTTAAATTCCATTTATGATGTCGACTCGGGGAAATCACGCTGTTTAAATCGTAAATTGGTTTTGGGAGTTAGCTCTCTTTCACAGAGAAAGGATAGGTCGGTTCGAATGTTATTTATCGTTCTAAAATGCATTTCGAAGTCAGAAAAAATTACTTTAAAAATAAAATTGCAGTAATAACAGGGATGGGACTACATCTTCATTTTTTTAATTAAGCGACTAGACAGGCTTATTGCTTGTCATTTTAATATTTTGATTCATTTGTAAAAAGATATTGGAGATTTATTCAAATACAAAGGCAGATTTATCAAATTAAGCGATGCATCTGTATTGTCATAGGAATATAGTACAGAATATGAAACTAGTTTTTTGAAATGAAGACTGAAAAAAATTAGAAGTAATTTGGAAAGAAAAACATATCAAACGCGAATTTCTAGCAGTTTTTTTGTTTGTTTTTCGTTCAATTTTGACGAATATTTTCTCATTGTTTTTAAAATACTCGAATGAAATTTCTCTTTCAAAAAAATCTTTAAAAGAAGAGATAATTGCTTATTTAATCTTCACTAGGCTTCTTCAGGAATAACATCATGGATTTTTATAATTTAATGTAAATATAAATCAAAAAACTTTAGGAATAAGGCTATTTTTTTTCAATTTGTTTCTTGCCTTCTGAGTAATATATTTCATTGTTCACGATTTTAATTCTCACTGCTTTTACCTTTTCTTTTCTCGTAACAACTATTTATTTTTCTTAGACAATAATTTTTTCCCTAAATTAAATTGTTCTTTTATCTCAAATAAAAACTCTTTTTAGCTTACTTCAGATCAATGGTAGTATGGACTACATTCATATCGCGAATCACTAAAAATGTTAAATGAATAATATAAAACTGCTGAAAAATATTTTGCGCTATTTATTTTCTGCTCTCAAATCAGAGATTTTGCATCGTAAAGGAACAAAATCTTACCTAACTTGAGACGAATGTCTCTAAAACAACGCGTTTTGGACTAAAATAAAAATAATGAAATAAAAATTTAATTTTTCCCGCAAAAATTGGGGGGACGACCGCCCCTGACTCAAGTTGACAGTGCATGGAAACATCCTTGGTGCATCCTTATGTAATGTATGCTTCTTAAAATAATGCATTTTGATGTACAGGTCTCCTTTGTCTTTTGTTGGGAAATTTCGGGCTAAGAGAAGCTATATTTGGCGTAATGCAAGCTTCTTATAGTAAAATTTTCCAATTATTATTTTGAATCCATTTCGAATATAAAGTCCTTAGCCCTTGAAAAAATGGACTAGAATGGATTCCTTGTTTGTTTGTGTTTTTCGATTCCCTCTGAGTTTATCTTAGTTTTTTGGCTCTCTTTGAATGATATTAATTTCTATATGCCTACACAAAAGAGAAACTGCACGATGGTCTTCCTTCTTCTTTATTTTGAGCTTCTGACCTCACTTGGTATAGCATATTTAGCCAAGTCCATGGATTAAGGACTTAAGATAAAGGTGTATGTGGCCACTTCTATAGGCCAAAGCGACGTCTCAGGACCTAAGTAGCACCTGAAGTAGAACTTTGACTTAGCTCCAATATTTGGGGTAGGCTGCCTTCTTGGAGGATTTAAGGGTAAATTGGTCTATATTTGCGTTTCTCTTGGGAGAAAACCAAGGGAACCTCCAGAAGCCATCCCGAATGTAATTAGTTGCTCAAACGCACATTTCACTCAACCAGATATTCTAATAATATAGGTTAAGAACACAACCAGAGGATGGAACCAATAAATTCTTTATTTTATATATGAATATGCAGAATAAATTATTCATTATCATCATACATATCCTCACTTTCTTGTTTTCTATAGGATATGAAGAACGCCACTGGTTCTTTTTCTGTAGATTTAAAAAGTTATTATTATTATTTTTATTTTTATTTATTTATCTGCCTTACTGGAATTTATTAGCATATCCAATCCTGTTCTCCAAGTAAACACATTTTTCTCGCATTTCGCGAAAACACCGAGTCCTCGAAGATGTCGACATCACCGTCTAATATTTATTTGAGAATAACCCCCTCTTGAAGCGTATCTTCTTCTTTTGAAAGTCGGACGGATGGCTCAGTTCAAAATTTAACATCGAACCGAACTCCGGCGCTGATTTCAAGGATCAGCGAAAGTTAAACTCAGTAATTAACCCGCTCAATCTGGCAAGAAGGAAAATTTTTGCGCCGATGGATTCAATTTAGAGCAAACTTAATTCCTTTTCTCTGGCAACGTAACTAGATACAAACAAACTTCTGATTAGAATATCAAATTGCTTCCCTATACAAGTCCTGATCCAATAAGTGTGTCTTTCGCTTGGCGAAGAGCTCCAGATTAAAGCGGTCTTTGCATCGAAGCACTCCTTCCTTTTTGTTTGCCAAAATGCGTATGGGCGTAGTTCTTGGCGCTCTTTCGCATTTTTAATTCAGCGTGATTACTTATACTGGGGAATTGCTTTGATCAAATTAAGCGGCTTTAATTTGTTTAATATTAGCTATTGAATTACGCTTTCGGATTTTGGTGCTTTTGAAATCGGCGCCGTGCTGCGTTGCGTGGCATTTTGAAGGCAGACAGATTTCGTCTTTTTGGAATCAGAGATTGAGATAGGGATGCCAGCCACACAGGTTCGTTTTGGAATTAGTGCAATCTGCATTATTTAAATTAGTTATCTAAAAAGTAGAAGAACGTTTCTCATTAGCATTCAGAAGTTGTCTGTGGTGGATTTATTGCAATGAGTCCGAAGGAAATGTGAGAGCAATTTTAATACTTCACTGTTGCATTTCCGGTGAATTAAAAATTAGGAAATTTTTGAGTTTGTGCGAATTTTGAAATGAAAACAGTTTTTCGGAGCTTTTAGAATGGATTTGATGACTTAAAGTTGCGATTTCTAATTCCCAGGAAACAGTTCCTTGATGATCTGAATTGTAATGATTGTTGAAACGAGAACTTGTGTGTCTCCTGAAGCATACAAGTAAAATCGCATGTGGATTACAAAGTCTTTCTTCAATGTTATTCGAAATTGTTACAGTGGTATATTCCTTGCATAATTATAAGACTATTCATGAATTAAAACAAAAAAAGAATTGTAGTTGCAATTTATGAATCTTTCAATACTGGTTTGGATAGACTTATTTTTAACAACTTTGCTTGTTTTAAATTCTTTTAAATTTAGGTAAGTTACTTCGAATAAGCTTTGTAGACATATTACAATATTCTATATAACATTCACTCTAATATATTTAAATTTGAGTTATCAGAATATAAGAGAAATTCAAAACGCAATTGCAAATATAATACATAAAAATGTAAAATAATATAAGTAAAAGCGTAGCATAATTTATAACGAAATATGAACTCAATTTTATTACAAAAATTAGAATTATTCAAAAATGTTATACAAGAAGTCTTTACCGAACAGCTAATTCCATTTCTTATGGATGTGATATTATGTTTCAGTTTCAGAAAAAGCGAAGATAACTGTTTCAATACATCTAGAAACTTAGGAAAATATCCAACATATTTATTCATCTGCAAATATTACAAAATTTGATTAGTAAAAGGAATACACGATGTAATATTTCAATTCAAAAATTTTTCATTAATTTTTCCCTTTCGTTATTAGGTTATAAAATAATTTTCTATACTTTCCAGTAACATACCTTATGCTTTGCCTGTGTGTGTGGTTTGTTATTTGGCCTTAAATAAAGGTAGTATTCCTTGATTACCTTGAAAATTATTTGCAAGTGAAATTTACGAGTTATTTGAACTAGAAGCGCTTTCGAAATAATCCTAATCAATTATTTCAAACTAACACTATAATCGACAAAATTTATTGAATCAGAGTTTTCAAATTAACCAAATACCCATTTACTGGTAACATACTCAATATTATTGTTATATAAATACGCGTAAGCTAACGTTCCTTTACTTCCTATTGTCTTCGCAGCATACTAAAGATATTTGCAGTGAAACATGTTTTACGGAAACTGGAAAGTTGTGTGACTGCGTTTCCGCTGCCGATTCAAGCAGTTCTAGATTTATGCGCATAGTTAAATTCTAGAGGTAGGGTTTTTATATTTACGAATTGCACGCAAAATTTGCACAGAAAAACAGCTTTAAAAAATAAATGCGCAAATTGAAGCAGTGAATATAGAAATTCAGTCCCATTTAAGAAGTAAATAAATATATTTAATGCACATATATTTATAATTTTTCGTTCAAAACTATATTTAACGCATACAATTCTGACATTGCATCTATTTGCTTAAAATTTTTCAAAATTTTTATATGAATATTTAAGTTAACCATCCAAATGACTGTATTATCTACTACAGTGGCGAATCCAGGATTCGGGTCTGGGAGGGGCTGAGGTCAGAAAAATTTTATATCGCCGTGACGAATGTCAAACCTCATGGCTTATGTAAACCAAAACACTTTAACTTTACAGACTTTACTCACCTGACAATACGAATAATAAAGAACACTACAATACTTTCGATAATTTAATAAAAGAAGACAATGAAATAACTAGCCAAAAAATCTTTTCAACCGCATCAACGCTACAAGTACAAGTGGAATGACTAGAAAAGTAGGAAAATTTTCGAGCCTGTCAAGCCAGAAAGCAATGTTATCACGATTTTATTAATTTTTTTGAAATGAAAATTAAGAATAAACAGTTGTAGTGATTTTAAATAAAATCAAGAATTTTGGTTTAGCTCTGGGGGGATGCAGCCCAATAGCCCCCCCTGGATTCGCCACTGATCTACTATTAACTACTTAAAGTGGTAAAAAAATACTTTTTTACTTAGTTTCTCCCGTATTACTATGAAAAGAAATAGTAATGCAAGTACAAGTTAGTCTAACGTTCAAATACTTATTGATACATTGTTCTTACCGCCAAAGCATTTAGTTTCACAAATTGAAGACCGTTATTGCTAATTATCCTCTAGAATTTTGATTGCAAACACATTTTGTGTTAATTTCTGAATGTTAAGCATAGCTTCGAATAATTATTAACTAATTATTTATGCTAACTACTATAATTATTTAAGTACTTAAAACTTTAAATTTAGATAAATAAATTTAATATCTGAAAATATGGCACACATTAAAAAAATTAAGCATTAACGTATAAAATAAATAATTTATTAACCGAGTAGCCTTGTTTGTATCTGGCAGTAATGGTTAAATAACGAATGGTAGTAAACGTAAAGCAGTGATAAATATTAAATGTAGGAATAATATTTTACGAAGATGTAGTCAATTCATGCGACATCAGAGCCATCTGTCAAATAACATCACGCCTTTTTTCCTACTGTAAGATTTAAGCCTTTCCTACAATCTATACCATCCCGCGGACTGGGTTACCAATCTCCCTCGAAACTGAACAGATCCCCACTCGTAATATCAATAACATCCATTCCTTCGATGTGGCCGTGGTCTTCGGGGAGATCTAAAGTATCCCGGGACCCCTTGGAATGGAATACCCTCAATCCGTGACCTCGTGATTGATGAAAATGAAAGAAATCATCACCGTGGGGGAGCAAAGGCTTAATGGTCGGGACTGTCATTGCCAATGAAGGGGGAGAGGGTTTAGCGTTGCAGAGTTAAATAAGGCAGAGCGTAATCATTATGTTCTTAGGGTAAAGAGGCTGTATTTCGTGGTAGTCTGAACTGACGATGCCTTGACAAAAATATTTTGGATTTTATTCAACTATTTTTAGCTAATAAAATACAGGATGTCGATTAAGTTCGTGTGCAATTTAAAATAATTTAAGCATATGTAAGATAAAGTATAAAAAGTATTATAAAGCTTGAAGGGTTTAGGGTTTTTGTTTTTTGTATTTAGAACTTTTATTTTTAGTACTTTAATTTTAAAAATATCTATTCTTCACAATCAATGCTGATCAATGGTTTCGATAGAAAAGAAAATCAATTATATTGTTCTGTTGGTAGAACTAAAATCTACAGTTGCAGTTAAAATGATTTAGAACCCAGTATAAGATAGAAGCATAGAAATTCTATATCCACGAGCAGAAATAACTCCATTTTTACATAGCCAGTATAATGCCATCTCAAAAGTCAGAAAATTAACTATTCAACAGTAACAGTTTTCATTGCGTGTTGTGTTTCTTCGATTTACGCAATATCTTTCAAAATTTATTTTTAATTATAGCCTCTACGACGTAAATTCAAATAAATGCGTTTATTATTTTCACTGGAAGGATTAAAATGCTCATATTTTAGCGAAGACACAACGAGCGCAATTTAACAATAAAACATATTTTTTAGTTCGAAGCAACTCGTAACGCAATCAAACAGAGAATTTTTCCCTGACAAAGACAAAAGACGACAATGTGCCATCCAAAAGCCTTTTTAATGACGATTTGCTTCAACTATATATATCTTTAACTGTAAATAATGCATTTTCAAAATGTAAACTTAATCCTGATAATATAACCATTTAGTATGTGTTTTAGTAGCATGTGTATTATTTATATGGAACCCAACACTGAGCCTGCCTGATGACCGCCTAAAGGAATGCAAAGAAAGAAGTCTATAGAATAGGAGTAAACAATAAGTTACAATAACAAATACTATTTAGAATTAAAATGGCTAATCCTTGGATTAAACTATTGTAGCTGGAATTGAAGCCATAGCAGTTCAATTCTCTACCACAGAACCTCGTTAACTAATAGAAAGGCCCTTTCTTGGACGGCATTACGTACGAATTCAATTTACTTTTCGGCATAAAAGGCAAAACAGTGGTACAAAAACTATGCTTGCTTGCCTTCCAATCGAATCAGTTTTGTTCAGCATTTCATAAAAATGAACTCTTACAAATCCCGAAAAAGGATCCTTGTTCCGTGTGCAAGCAACGACAAAGTACATCGGTAGCGTGTCCATAAAAAATACCTCTAGAGCGCAATACACTGATTTTAACCATTGAGTTACGAAGCAAATAATGCAGAAAATCTCTGGAGCTATGCAAATCCCCTCAAAATCGCCCGCCAAATTCCTTTTCCGAACAGAACCCCTTCCAATGGATCAAAGTATGTTTTTCACTGGAGTGAGATGCGGGGATTTATGTTCTCTATTCAATAGAAGACTCTATCATTTCGAAATATTATGGAAATCTGTGACATACATATATGAATGGGATTTATTCTTCCAGATAGAATACAGATAATGGAGGGTTTTTTAGTAACAATTGTAAGACTTCTTTTAGGGAATAATAAGCAGTTCTGTTTATAGTAAATCTGATACGATACGCTGCATGAATGTGTATCAGCAATAGCTTATGTAGATCCCCAAAAGAGAGAATCGGAACTTTTCCTGTAATGTAAACGAGGTATACCGACTAAAAATGTACGGATAAAAAAAATAACAATGGAATTTTTTTTTATTCCCTATGTTTCGGGGAATAAACAGGGAATTCCTTTTCTTATCGAATTTATCTTCCTGTTCTGAATAAAATAAATAAATCTTTGGATCCCATTTTGGTTGAAAAATTTTAAAAAAAGCAAAGAAGAAGAATTTTATTATTCCTAAGCTTGGTGATAGACCGATTATTTTTTTTAATGGACGGAAAATGTTCATGTCACTTTATGGGTAAAAGATTTAATATAAGAAAAGGGCTTTGTTTATGTTTATGTGAAAAAAGGAAAAATTTATAGAAAAATATTCAAAATAATATTTTTTTTCAATCTGTATATGATGTAGAAGAACACAATTTTAACTAGAAGTATATTTTCACATAAAGCTAAAGAAATTAGGAATGTTTGTTATTAATGATTTTCATTGGCGAAATACAACAAGCTTTAAAGTTGGAATTTGTATTTTATTGCTAAATTAATAAATCTGTTATATATATTCAATAAAGAACAGAAGTTCCTTTTATAAATTACAGAATATAAATAGTATGTAAATACATTACAAGAAATATATTAACTTGCTATTTATTAACCAAGACAAAAATTATTATTAAGTCTATTTATTACACCTTTGAAAAAATTTAGGAGTTCGATATTGAAATAAAAACATCAGATGTTAATTTCCACCAAGAATAAAAACATATTTTTAATTTGAAAATGTCTTCAATCACACATTTATCACAAACCTTTAATTAAACTTTCGTAGATGAAAATTATTGCGTGACTTTTGAAACGCTGAAATAATTAAGAATCAAAAAGAGAACAATATATAGAGTTTCAAAAGATTTATAAAGTTTTAAATCATAATTAAATTCCTATTAAAGTTTAAATACTATTTAAAATATCGAGTTTTTATTCTTTTGTGAACTAATTTAATTGATTTTCTTCTTCATTTTTAAGAGCAGTATTTTGACAGACATGTATAATTTTTCGTTTACTTTTCCCTAGTTACTGCATTTCACTTTCTTTTAACTTATTATTTTGTTACGGACTCAAATTGCTTACATATACAGCAGGAATCTAGTATTTTTAAAACTATTACAATACTTATATATGTTTGAAATTGTTTTAAGGAATGTTTAATTTATGTACAATAATGATAACTAAGATTTATATTTTTGACCGATGTATTTCACCTTTTAAATTTATGTGTGCAAAATATTCAAAAAAAAAAAATAATAGTCCAATTTTTCATGAAAAAATAAAGCTAGATTAAAACTAAACAATACGCAAATACATTCAGGAAATTGATTTACTAAATGAAATTAAGGAACCTTATTTTTTGCGTTAAACTTAAAACACAAGAGTTCTTTAGATAATCGAAAATTTTTAATTATAATATCTGAAGGAACAGGCGATGAATTTTAAAACAGCCATCTTCATATTAAAATATTCTTTTTCTCATTTTTGATATTGAAAACTCATATTCACTGAAAATAAAAAAACACTGAAAGTTTATATTCAATTCTTATACATTCTAATTTCAATTACTTAGGAATCACTATCTGGCTGAAAGATAAAAATTAGTCCGGTATAAAACCGTTCAAAATTAAAAATTTAATCACACCTTTTCTACCACTCATCCAGCAATAAAAGGTAAGTAAATTTAGGAGGAGAAAAAGAACTCACCACTCCCAAACCTGGAAAGAAAAATACCTTCCCCCACATTATTAATTTTTTCACCAGCACCAAGATATCATCTCTCAGAGAAATAGAGTACCATTAACCACAGTTGTACGCAATACATGTATATAACACGGGAGTTTCTGTTTTTTCATGCCTGGTGGAATATTTTTTCTTCCCCTGTTTTCTTGGAGTTGGCGAGCGAGTCGTGGCTTAGCGCGGAGGAAGATGTAATTTTTCCGAGCGCCAAAATCTGCTGTCGCATTCCCACGATTTCTGAGAGTCGTTCTTCCGATAACATGCTCGCGATCACAGGCACACTGGTGTAGGTTTCCAGAAACAGTCCCTCCTCACACATTTGCCGATGGTGGTCGAAAGAGGTGGTTCGTTTAATGTGTGGGCTGTTAAATCCTGATTGTGTTTCGGATAGGCACTAGTAGAATAAAAATGCTTACGATAAGATAACAAAAAAACACGTAATTTTCGACCAAATTTGATGCAATTTACAGAGACTGATTTATGCACAACCTGACTGTGTTTTAGGCATGTACTAGCAGTGCAAATCTCTACAATATGTGAGTAAACTAGCAGGAGTGTTCTCATTCTGACTTTCTCGTATACTTACACATTATGCCGCGTTTTGTGTTCGGTTTTGCAGTATAGTGAAGAAAATATAATATGCATTTTTAAGTTCTTCAAGTTGACCTATTGGTCCCTAAATGTTACATAGATCTTCAATTCAGGTAATAAGATTATACGCCAAAGTTAATCCATATAGCTTGTTGCGTTTTTGAGTTTTCGTGTCCACATGCACAAGGACAGAGACAAAGACTTTTTAAAGGAGGGTTTCGGCAAAACTTTGATAAAAATCTTCGTTTTTAGTATAAAGGCCATACACCAAATTTCATTCGTCTAGCTTATTGTTTTTTTAGTTATTGTGCTCACAGACAGACAGACAGACAGACAGACCGACAAGCAGACCTAATTCTAAAAACGGTCACATGGAGGCCAAAAACATGGAGATTTATTCAAATTTTGAGGTCGAATTTAATGATAATTACAATACTTTCTCTCTGCTTACTTCGTATACGAGAACGTAAAAAAAATTGATGTTTGCTGCGTCTAGACAAATTCGAATATTTTGTTTCTGTGTATAAGTAAGAAGTTGCAGGTAATTCCCTATTTCGAACAACATTTGATAGCATATTTTTCCTTCTTTGGTGCTCAGACAGACCGACAAACAGACCTAATTCTAAACACGGTCGCATGAATGCCAAAAACAGGGAGATTTATCCAAATTTGGAGGTCGAATTTTTTGATAATTATGATACTTTCTCTCTACATACTTCGTATACGAGAACGTAAAAAAATGATGTTTGCTGTGTCCTAGACAAACTCGAATATTTTGGCTCTGTGTATAAGTAGCAGTTGCAGGTAATTCCCTATTTCGAACAACTTTTGATAGTTTCCTTCTTTGATGCTCATTTTCAGTTCTAGGAGGAGCTACACTGCTTTTGGCGAACTTAAAAATTCATGTGTTGTTGAGTTAAAATATTATTCACTCAAAAAATTATAGATTTATTTCTCGCCGGGATTCTTCAATTGACTACAATTGCTGAAATTCGTCTAACTTCATATTAAATTGTCTTTTTATACACAAAAATATAAGTTGAAATCGGTCACTAGTTTATGACATGCCTTATAATGGATTTATTTTTCATCCTACATCTATAATCTTGGTATTCATCTCTTTAGGATTTATCCAACCTTGATGTAATATTATAGGAATTTCAAGTTTTTATCTCCCTTTAAAATTATAAACAAAAAAACTGACGGGGGGCATCTTTTCAAACAGCCACTGATGTTAAAGGCTTAGGACTACTTTATTTGTGTAACTCTTTTGTTTCTCGAAGTTTCTCGTAAGTTTTTAAGTTTAAGTAAGTTTTTTTTGTAACTTCTGTTGTTACCCTTTATCTCTAATTAGTTATGTTTTTGACATATGTAGTTACCGAGATATAAAGGATCTCCCATACAACGATTTTTGTGGCTTTTTGACGTGTTAGTTAAATTCCTTCCTGAGACCCCAATGGGAGGAACGTAGTTCTACGTTAAAATCTCGAAAGTCACAGTTATTGATCTCTTTTCGTGTTTTCTAGGTCATTTATCTCGTCATTCAGTTCTTCCTTAAGTTCTTAGAAATTAGTTAAAAGTACTTGTGACTTCTCTATGCGATCATCAAATCAAAATTATTTTTATGAAACTGACATACTTTTTAAAAACCACTGAACAAAATCAGAAAAATATTTATTTCTATGACGCTTGTGGTAATAGATGGCATAATAAGGCTCAGAATCATAAAGAACATTAACTGTTAAATATTTCTCACAATATTGAAAAAATAATATGCACACTGAATTGAAATATATTTGGAGTTTAATATTTCTCTATCATTTCTTCTGAATTACTTTCTTTTCTCTATTTCATAATGTAATTTTTAACTGATGACATCTTTTTTTTTCTATGAGAGAGATTTGAAGAATAATTTCAGAAATCTGTTATCCTCTTCAATATCTTCTGATGAATATCCTATAGTTGAAATGAGAAACAATTTTATCTTAACGATTTGTTTCGCTTTATTTTCGCATTCTTTCTTTCTTTCTTATGTTTTATTTTCGTTTTTCTACACTCTTATTTAACTGGAATTATTTTATGTTTGTAAAGATGGATTTTTTTCACCCGCTTCCTGATGGGCTAGAGTTTTTAAATTCTGCACGTGTTATGTTATTTCGATGACGATATGTTTTATCGATGTGACTTATGTTTTTTAGATGGCGATACGCTATTTTAATATTTTCATAGCTTAATTCGCAGTTAATCGACGAAATTAATTTTGACTCCGTATGAGTGACGCCACCTGGTTGAAACATTTTAAGATTCGATAATATTAATTAATTATAAATAAAAGAAATGAAGGTAGAAAGTAATTAAAGTATAAGAATGTCTACTTTTTAGTAGCATTTTTTTTATATTAGTTATTTGTATGAATTTATTTCAATTAACTAAGGTTTCAGTGCTGGTATTTAGGTTGAATATACAGGGTGTAAACAAATGAAGTGATCATTTCAAAAAGTAAAAAAAAAAAAAAAAACTTAAAATGTTGGAACTACGGTTTTTTTTAATGAGAGCTCATCTCAAACAGTTTTTTTTCAGATAGGTAACATGCCAGTTCGGTGGTCTAGAGGGTCGTAAAGTACTGGAAATAAAAAATTTGTTTAGAGTCATTATCTGAGAAAATATTAAAACTGGAAGAAAAATAAAAGCATGTATTTGTAGGGAATTTTACTCTCTTTAATTTGCTAATTCACATGTAGTGTGAAAACTGAATAGTTTTCATGATATTCAAGAAAAAATAAAAAAAGAAACCAGAAAACACGCATCGGCTTCTGCTGATCGATAGCCATTGCGTACGGAATTTTCTCGCTGTAACAAATTTAGAAAAACGTAATGCCGCGTTACCTATCTGGAAAAAAACCGTTCTGAGATGAGCTCTTGTTTTAAAAAGACACCGTATTTCTAACATTTTTAGTTTTTTCAAAATTAATTTTTGAAATGAGTCACTTCCCTATTAGCACAAGATATTGTGCGATATCCTCACAATGTTATTCGATATTCTGAATACCGCACAATATCGTGAGGATATCGTAGCAATATTGTACAGCATCTTATGCTAATAGGGTTCATTTGTGTACCCCCTCTATATTGAAAATCGCTTTACTTGAAGTGCAACATCATTGCTGACGTACACATAACGATACGAGGTTTTAGATTGACGGTTATTTCTCTTTTTTGGCTGAAAAAAATGCAAGCCTATCAAAAGTTAATGAAATAAATGCATATGGATATTCTCACATACACTTCAAGACGCAATATATTTCAAGGCTTAATCAAATGATTGGTAACGTGCACAAGTTAGATGAATTAGTTAAAACGGTGATAAGGTTATTGCACTTCAAACTTTGCTGCTGAATAAAACTGAATTAGTTATAACAGTAATAATGAAAGCATATTTTTCTGTTATTTGAAATAGTGTTTTAATAAACTTTTAAATTCAAAAATGTATCGTTGAGACAAATACGTATTTGTTTTAACTGCCATCTATCTTGCTTTGGCAAACTTCTCTATTTTTTAACATCGTTTATCATCTGTTTAATCTCAATAATAACCATTACTTAAATCCTAAAATCGAAAATGAACGACACATAACTCTGAAAAACTTAGATTGATTACATAAGTGGAATATTGGACATCTATATTCGATTAAATATCTTCATATACATACATGTAGGGTAATTTTAAATTATTTGTTGTAATAAATAGTATTTCATTAAAATGATATACTATTTATTACAAACTATGATTTTTTCCAATTAAAATCAGAGCTTACTGCTTATCTATGTCTGTTTACAGTTTCAGACAACTTTTATGATGCTCTCGTTAAAGGCAGTCTCTGCTGCATAGTCTTCGAAGAACGACATAAAATCGTATAAAACAAATCCTAAGTAATTAAAATATGTAATTTATTCACTAAAAGTGAACATACTCAAAATTTTATTGAATCTTGAACAAAATAGAATATTGAATGCCGAAATATTCAGTTTTGAGATTTAAGCAGCAAACTTCCATTGAGACATGAATGAAAAAATCACTATGAAGAGAAAGACTGGTTAACTGGCTAGACCAGCACGTGGATGAGATACCACTGATAAGTAAGAGGGCCCTCACGTACCTAGTGGGTACGGTAATGGTGTGAGGTTGAGTTGCCTCCTCTCATATGACGGGCCGTACCTCCTGATAGCCGTTAGTACTTCACCTTCAGAACCCGTATTAATGTCGTGAAGACTACCATTAATATAACCCTGATGCTACGGCAGGCGGAGGGAGACCGACTTGTGATTATCTGTCTGTATAAAATACAAGTGTTAAAGTTATGCATTTTATTATGTTAAGAATAAAATAAAAATTGGAGGTTTTTTTAATCAAGAAAATTTTTATAGTCCTTATATTTATTTAGCTGTGGCAAATTCTTTAGTTTTGTGAAACAGAGAATGATCTGAGGTCGCCACTCTATTGAAAACTCACTATTATTATTATTAAGAATACTTGGCCGAGTATCATGTGTTAACACGTCAGTGGGATATGAAAGTTTCGGCTACACAATCTGGCTTAGATGTTGTGCTATTAATATGAGTATTTTTAAAATTACGAGGTCTTTCATCAATAGCTTTTATTAAGTGTGTGAACGAAACTTAAATAAAATCAGTCAGTTCTTTTTACATGGAATCAATTCATATTCATGTGACTCTTATAAAGTGAGCTTCTCCTATCTAATTTTGTGCATCTTAGAATAGAAAAAAATGACGTGACATCACAATACAGCTTAAAACAGCACACAGTTACACGACAGTAGCAGTTATGTTTGTTATGTGACTGTGATGCTAAATTAATCGACTTTATCTGCAATTCTATATCTATCAATTAAAAATCATTGAAAATGAAGGAGAGATGAGGCGCTGAAAAATATTAACAGCTACTCAAATTAGAAAAAAGTTTCATACAATATTATTTTCATTTTATCATTCTAAAGATTTTGTGAAAAAATCGGTTAGATAAAATCCAGAACTATTATCATCTTCCATGTACTATAAAGCAAACCAGATAAAATTTTTCGATGAAATAGTATAATATTTCACATTAATTTCAGATAATAATCAATATGAAGCTTTCAAAACATTCCTGTTTAGGCGAGTTTGAAATCGGTTGAGCATTGTTAGTGCGATTTCTGTAAGACATTTGAAAAGACAAAATTTAATCGATTGATTTTTCAAATTTCCAGATTCAAGAATACCAGATTATTGTTTGTGATTTGATTTTGATATTTAAAATGAAGTGAATTTAATCAAGGTTAAATTTGTATTTGGATTTCAGTATAATTTTTCGCCATCTTTGGTGAGTTATCAGAGCAACAACACTGAAAGAAAGCGTGTGATTGAATCTCTGAAAATTGCATAGCACTTTTGTTTGAAGTTTTTAATCCCTTAGTTCATCTACAGACCTTATGGTCCGTTAAAATGAGCTTTTCCTTTCGGACTCTTTACAAATTTTGTACCAAGAGTTTCTTTCTCTTTCTACAAGCTAGCACGACTGGCGTAATACCAAGTAGTTATTTCACCTCCCTCTTGTAGCTAATCAGTGACGTATGATCTCACTCTGCAGATGGATTTATTAGCCTATCCTGTTTTATAATCCAATGTTTGATTGATAGATTCACTGCTAATAAATGGAAACTAAAATGTGTAATACCATGGACCGCTGAAAAAGAGGATATATCTCTAAATGACTTGAAATGGGGAGAGTTCTTTCCTGTTTCAACGTCAAAACATCTGCTTTAAGAGAATATTTCAGATTCTGCCTATCCCACAATCTAAAGGTAAAGAACTATATTTAGTGAACTCTCGTTTATCGGACTAATTGGAGCGAAAGGGATGTATGTAAATTTGGAAGTTCGTTAAAGCATGGATTTTGTGATGAAAAGTACTAAAAACAGGGTAACATATATGATGTAAATGTGAAATAATTTATGTATATACCATATTTGATATTTAAAACTGTTTTATAATTGCTTATCAGAAGTGTGAAAAAACACCCTCAAGCACATAAGCCAAATTATATCCGTTAAATCGAGGTTTTAATGTGTTGTATTTCACACGTAGTTCTTAGCCATACGTCGAACATCATTTTACACGATCCTGATACCTGTGGTACCGCCAACGCAAAAAAATTCCCTTCAGCATTCCCCAAGACTTGCGTTATTACTTTTTTTCTCGCAGCAAAATTTCATTCGCGGGCCCTCCCCATGATTGAGGGGCATTAACAGGATCAGGCCACTGTTCCTGCGAGGCGATCTCTAGCCTACAGGTATTGACAGAGGAGCGCGATTCGGTCTTGGAGACCGGGATTAGAGAGCGCTGCCAATAAACTGCGCGCAAAGGATTTGGTGGTTCGCGAGACAGCTGGCGATTCTCCCGTACGCCCGGCCCGCTAATGATTTACGCTACGATGGGCTTTTCTCCGCTCGCGAATCCATGATTGCGACCGAACCCTCCGCCCAACGCCCCCGACAGCTTTATTTCCTCCACTTGACTGACTGATACACTGCGGTTTGCGCTCGAGGGGATGCCGCCCTTGGCGGACTCAGCGCTCTCTTGGCGAGAAAGGGGATCCGTATCAACAGATTATTTTGCTAACATAGAATTAGCTTTAAAAGCTACAGGGTTATTCAAAACAGCTGCACCGATTACAACAAATAGCTATAACTTCCTTGTAAGCAACAATTGGAAGAAAAAATTGAACACAATGCAGAAGGAAACTTGAAGTTTTGTTCACGCACGTTGTCCGTTGTGATTTCCCTTGGAACAACCTTGAGATAGTCGGTTTCACTACCATCTGAAGCATTTTCTAAACGTACCCTTCAGTTTGTTCATTTTAACTCGCAAATGAGGTGTTAAGATAGAGTCTACGACACCTCCCAATGAAATGAAGATACAAGAAGTAATTTCAGAAAATTTTGATTACCACATGCTCAACATACATGTGACAATCAAATCAACAAATAGGGCTATTATTACGTACGTAAACAAATATTTAAGCGCCTATTTGTATTTTGTCCAAACTTTTTCTTTCTATCGTTGTTTACAAGGAAGTTATACGAACCATTTGTAATTGGTGCATTTTTTAAAAAACAATCCTTAAATAAAAATGCCAACCCTTATTGCAACTACAAAAAGTGTTTCTGTTGGTATTTTCAACGTAAGCAAGTAAAAATAATTCAGAAATGCATAACAGTTCCGTAAACTGTTATAGGCAAACATATTTCACTAAATTAATTTTTGTTCAGCATTAATTAATTCTTCATTTTCCTATTTTGTATTTGAAGGCACTTGTACTTATGCGTGCAATCGTTGCAATCGATATTAGGTCGCAGTTGGAAAATATTTAAGAAATCCTGACAAAAAAATTTTACAAGGGTCTATTTGTATAGTTAAAACAATGCCTAAAATCTGCGATACAGCTTCAATAATTCAGGTGATATTTTTAAAGGTGTTCCATCGTAGTGGAACTGAATTTTCAAAATCGATTGAATGCATTTTTGTAAAAATATTAATAAACTCCTAAACATAAAATCAAATTACCTTCACAAAAAATTATTTCGCATTATTTCTTTTATCTTGATTCGATTTATATATTTTTTCAGCCTATGAGGAACCCACCATTTTGAACTTCACGTGTCTTTTGAATTTTTCCAATGTAACTATGATGACATGCTCGGATACTAAGATTATGTCATATCGGGATAAAAAAAAAAATTAGCTCTAAGACAGTTAATAAACTTAAAGTAGTATTGATGATGTAAATCAAAGTATAAACATAAGCTAGGTCCACTTAAACGGCAGGTCTTTGGTGGAATTAGGTCTCAACCCCGCAACCATCCGAGTCCGAAGCCGTGACGTTGCCTTCAGTAGCATAACATAATTATTTTGATATGAAATCTGTCATGTAAAATCTATCAGTTTCAAAAATATTCGCAAGAGCGGTTTGTTATTTCCTAAGTAGAGTATCAGCATGTGCGGTGTCATCAATTTCTTTCGCATCTGACGAAAAAGAAAAACAAAAAACTGCCTTTCATATGCTGTTCAAACAGCAGTTTCTTCAGTCTGTTTTGATTTCAGTATTTCTTCCTTGTTAGGAACCTTTTCAGCAGTATCAGTACAATAGCAGTTAAAGCAACGTTACAGATTTTCAGAGCTTATCAGTCGCATTTCTTTTACAGCTAGGAAATGTTTCAGCAGCATCAGTGAAATGGCAGCAAAAACAGTTTTACAGATTTACAAAGTTGGATCACGAGTTTCTTTCGTGTTAGAAAACTTTTCCGCGATATTAGTCGTTCAGCAGTTAAAATAGTTTTACAGATTTCAACTTGTATTTTGAATAAATTATTAAATAAATTTTCAAAAATCACTAATTAATAAAGATTTTTTCGATCTATTTGATTTTATTTTGTCTATAACGATTCTGAGATTATTAATTCTTATATGTTTCGTCCGTTTCAGATTATTGATCCGAAGTAATATTTTATTTTTTTCTATACAAGATACAAACTAGAATCGTATTCGTGTCTTAAATCATGTTAAAAATTGTTCGCTCATAACAGTATTAAGCATGCTCGCTATAGTCTAATTTAAAAGTTTTACTGCAATTTTCTATAAAAATTTTCTGTACAAAAGCAGATCTGGCACATTCTTTGCTTTTTCTTTCTTTCTGAATATCATCGCATGAATTTGATGATAAGATCAAGTATTGCTTGATATTAGACTCCGCTTCCATTTAAGCCCTAGAGAAATTCCCTCCCCTCTCGTCAGAAACTCGAAAAACTAAAATGAGAAAGAAATAAAATTAATAATTATGGCATCAGTACTGTTCATAGATGTATCTAAATTCAACAATTATGCTTATTACATAACCAAAGACCATTAAAGTTCGTAGTCGAAATGCATCAATAAATCAGATCAAAAATAAAACGATTATAGAACAAATAATTTTACTAAATCCAGTGAAAAATTAAGCAATATTTTACCACTTGGAACATTCTACAATACACGAACGAAAACTGTGAAGGCTGGTCTCTTTTTATGATATGAAAATTTTAGTTTAAGCTTTTAAAACGCAATAAAATTTTGAAATTCCGACAATATTAATTTAAAGTCAGATACAGCCTGAAAAGAATTAAACTAAACTTGTATCCTATTGCATTATTACAAATTAAAGTTATATTACTAATCTAATAATCCAGATCTGTCTCTCGGTAAAGCTCTGACGTCACCAACAATAAAATTCGCGCCATAGCACTGCGAGACGTTAAACAGCATTATTTCATTGTTAGAGAACCTAAATCTCAGGAATTTTAAATTTAAAAGAATAATTATAGTTCTAATTTCAAAATTAATAGCTCTAAAATAGTGAAATAAAATTTGATATCGATTGATATAAAATTTATCTCGCTATGACAAATAGCTCCCGATAAATTTTAAATTATATTAATCATATATTTCAAATTCATCTCCGTTTTTTAATAGAAAGTAGTAAATCACGCCAGTGGTATATCATGCGCGTGATATAGTTTGGACGCCACGATGCATCTCATTATTTATTGCAATCGTGATGATATAATTTGATAATATTTTTTGGCAACGTTTGACAAGCAGAGAAGTGCTTTGTTTTGATTAGAATTTCGAAAACGAATTCCTTAGAAATTTTAACTTTCGACAAGCTGAGAATTCCATGGTTATTGAATTAAAATAAAATTCTTAAACGACGAAAAATACTACACACGGAATATTGTTTACCAAGAGGTTTTTTGGATAAAGAGATATGTAATTAATATGTAAATAAAAAATTTCCTGTCATAAAACATATGTTTATTTTATTTGTTTTCAATCAATGTTAATCATTTCTCTCGCATATATATCTATTTAAACACGTCAAATTTGACAGGAAATCCTCTCAAATGAACAGGCAATTTACACCCGGGTGATTTTCTAGTACAAGGAAAAATAGCCAAATTTGGACTGGTATTATAACTTCAATTCTATTAAATATTTGGGCCCGAAGATGGGCAAATCATGTTGTAACGTTGTAAATGGGGTACATGCAGCAGCTGCCCAAAGTAACTTTACCTACTGGGAAAAGCAACAATATGGCACACCCGCCCCAATCATCGCACTTTTTAAAAAAAATTTATAATGTCTGTATTTTAAGTGTCCAGCAAATATTCACTTAGAAATATGCATGTTTTACATGCAAATATGACTTAATAATTTTATGGTGAGAATTTTTAAACTCCATCTATATTTAAGATTGCACAGTAGTCTTATTGAAAATAAAATAATATATTTAATAAATTTTAAAAATATACGACTTTACTTCTCTATTCTATTTTTAAAAAAATTTCTTCACACTCCCGCTATAGCGCCACTGGTAGTTGCCTAGTTTTCCCGGGCCTCTGGCCGCTTCTGAGTGTATGAAATTAAGCGAAAGCACCTCGCGGTTACAGTTAGAGAACAAGAGCTTAGATTTAAGCATCATCAATTCATTATTTTAACAAAAGACACAAAACCCTTACGCTGTTTTAAAGCAAGTGGTAAAATATGCTATTATATCTAAAGATATGAAATTTGTTTGGCTACAGTTTACTATGATGTTTTTATTAAGATAGTTTACAGATATGAGAAATTTTATTTTGTTTTTATCTAAAAGTTGATTAGATTGGACCACAAAAAGTTGCTTAGACAGTTTAAATCAATGGGATTATTGTCTTAAACTATAGGAAATTCTCATAAAGTAGTTATCACCACTAGCAGACCTCATAAATTGAAGTGGAACAAGCCAAAGCAAAAAAAAGCAATAAAAGGACAGTAAAGCCATCAAATGTTGGTTAAAAAAGAATAAAACTAAGGTTATGTTGTTTTGTATCGTTTGTGAGAAAACAAAGATGAAGAGGAAGTGCCACATGCATAAAATGTCATACTTGGGTTCATGCATTGTGTGATGGGGTAAATTTAAGAATCAAAAAATATTTTTGATTTAATTGTGCTTAAAGAAATTGGTGGTCCTATCTGGGAAACCTGTTTCCTTAATTGGACCGTTGACACAACTTTTTAAGTTATTTTTTACCTGCTATAAAGTGTATTTTATAAAAATTAATTACATTGTTATTGTTTCTCATTAAAATTACTTCACTATCACCGTACATTAATAAATCTACAGGTGGTCCAAATTCGGTGACTCTCCCTTATTAGTTACTGAAATGTTACTTTTAAACTAATCAATACATCATTCTGATAAATCACTTAATTAAATTTTATTAAATAGTATTTATATACCTGACTTGGTTTTAAATAATGAATTTTATATAACGAGTTTGAATTTTATTTTCTGTAATTATGTATTCATTATTTTATATACCTACATAAAATTTTTATTTGAATGCCTATTTATGTAGCTTGTTTTTGCGCAGTACGAAAGCAGCTATGAATATAAACAAAACACATATGGTTTGATCTTATTGAAGCACTTTCATAAAGCAGAAAGCAGCGCAAATGCTGGCTGTAAATACGTTAAATATAAAAGTGAAAAATCTTCTCCGATGCGTTAAAAATACTTGGCTAAAAGGTGTTAAAAAGGTGGGAGAAAGGCTCTGAAAGAGTTCTATGTAACAACCAATTATTGATTTCCGCTTGACTGACAACTTAGCAACACTTAGAGCAGAGGTGTGCAAACTGTTTTCACTTCCGATTCCCTAACTTTGAGTAAAATTTCTTAGGAAAGCCTTATATTTTTGGCTGTCAAATAAATTTCTTTGAATTTATAGACCCATAAAATTTTTTTCGAGATCCCAAAAAGGGTCGTGACCCACGGTTTGCGCACCACTGACTTAGAGTCCTGGTTTTTGCTGTCAAGATTTTCTACAGATGAAACTGTACACTAGTTAACATGAGCGTAGCACTTAGTCAAAGTCTGCGCATCTTCTAGAATGGCTTTTTACTTTCTCGTATCGAAGTAAACAAAGATAAAGTATTGTAATAGACACAAAATTCGAACGCGATATTTTGATGAATCTCCACTTTTTAGACCTCCCTGAGCCCGAAAAACACAATTTTGAAATTATATCTGTCTGTGTGTCTGTCTTTCTGTGAACACGATAACTCGAAAACTATTTGAGCTAGAGCAATGAAATTTGATATGTGATCTTTAAACATAATTTGTAGGTTTCTATCAAATTTGGACAAAATCCGTCCACGGGAAGTCTGTCTGTGTATCTGTCCATGTTCATTTGCACACTATAACTCAAAAACTTAAATAGCTAGATAGATAAAATTTGATAAACAATTTTATCATCAAGAATGTAGGCCCGTATCAAAGTTTGGACCAAATCGGTCAACGCGTTGACTGTCTGTCGGCTTGTATAGTTGTATACTTGTGAACACGATAACTTCTAAACCCTATTATTTAGATAAATAAAAATTCGTCTGAGGTCTGCTACCATTAATTTTATATCCGTGTCCAATTTTCATTTCAATGGGTTGAAAAAAAGCTGTTCAAATTGCATATTCGGTTTTTTCGCCATCGTACGAAGTAAAAAAAGGCGCGAACGATTCGCGTTTTCTCCACCTATGTTAGGGAATCGTCCATGTTCCTGCCGCTCTGTGTATATTTTCCCCACCCGCATTAGGGTGAATACGAGAAAATTTTGGGGAGACCACTCCCGCTAGTTTCTCTATGTATTGCATGATAGACCTAATCTTGACGGCATAAATTTATTCAAAGAATAATAATGAATTCAGTGATTTTACATTATTATTGAAATACAGATTAAACTTATATGTATTTTATTTTATCCATTTGAATTTACCTGTTGTTTGTGCTTAATGCAATTTGTTATTTTGTTATAAAACAGTAGCTCTATGTGTCGATGTTATATTTAACAGCAAAATAATTTTAAAGTTATTCTTTTTGGACAGTTAATGTAAGACATTTTCTTTAAATTTTTCTTACTGTTTTAAATTTTAACATGCTATGCATCTAAAATTAAATCGTTTTAAAATGCGAAAGCATCAGCAAAAGCAATAAATCTAATTTAAAATACCAAAATAATTTTAATCCAAAAGTTTATAGATCAAATTCTGCAAGTCAGCACATAATAGAACTGCTAACAGCTGCTTCACCATGAATTAAACTCTGCAGAAATAAATTTTCCAAATGATATATTTCATATATTTAATGTTATCATTTGTTCATATATTTAATATTCACCTATTAATAGCTGAATCATTTACAGTAAAATTCAAAGTCATTAATAAGTAATAGACAATAAAATTTTAGTTGTTGGCTTAAACTTGTCTATAAAAATATTTTGAAACTTAATTTTTTTTAACTGAGTGTCGGATCTAATAATCTGTCTTAACAATTCTTTTAAAAATAGTTGGTTTATAGTTTATTTGCAAAAATTTTCATCTCATAAGAATTTCTCCAAAATTATTTTTAACTTTTCTGTACAAAATTATAATATCATTGAATCTAATATTAGACGAATTGCTCGAAAACCATTATCAGAGAGAGAATCATGGATTAATTTGCGAATGTATTACAGAACCTGCCTGAGTCAACATGAGAAGATATTTCGAAATAAATAAAATAATAACATAATTCATTACAGAATTATAAAAATGTTCCTGAGTTATAACGAAACAATAGTTATGGACGTACCGAAAGTAAATTACAATCATGCTGAAAATACAGAAGAAAGGAATATGATTTTTTCAATGTTCTATGAAATTAAGTTAAGATTACTAATCGATAAATTTATTATTCATGAGTGGCCTTAATGAAACTATGAGTATGAAACTTGCAAATTAATTTAAAATAAAAAAAATATTGTAACGTTTATAAACTGCATATATTTTTGCAAGATGCCGAATGATTTTTATTACAATTTCTTCTTTATTGACACTTACTTCTGAAGTAAACTATCTGAACTGTTATTGTATTACCCTTATAATCATCACGATAGTGTTAATATTTAAATTAACCAACAATTTTAGGGCAATGATTTCAGTCGCTGAAATTTCAAAAATAATTTAGGATATTTGTGAATCATTATCCCTGTGATACCAGGATTTAATTAAATACTATGTTCTATTTAAATATAAGTAATTTAATTGGATGAAATATTTTTATAAAAATATTCATATATTTTTGTTCGAACTACGGCAACCTTTTGCTTTCAAACTTTAATTCACATTTTGAGACACTGGAACCTCTGGCTGATATAATAAGAATATTCTGAAGTTAGTACAGATTATTAAGTGTATTTTCATATAAGGTATATGTAAAGTATGATTTTTTTTGCCAGAGATTCGGTTTATTCGAAAGGAGGGTGTTTCTCTGTTTAATTAAATAATTTTGTGTTTGCTTGTAGTTCGTTTGTTCTAAATATTCTGAATTAAATTGTTATATATAAGCTATCTGTTGAGGTTCAATGTTTATGAAATAATAACAAAAAAGACAACATCAGAAAATTTCATCGTTTTAAGAGCTTGTTAGAAATAAAAATTCGTAAAAAATTGAGTTCAGTAGGAAAATCGTGAAAACCACACAGAATTGGATAGCGATTGAATCAATACAGTGAATCAAATCTTCTATTTAATTTAATATGGGGTTGAACAAGAAAAAAAGCTATTCATCAGATAAATGCATCGACTGCAAATATCATTACTATTTCGGTATCATTTTGTTAGCCATCAAATCCGGAGAAATCCAAGATAAATCGATACAAACGAGATGAAATTACAACAATGCGTGCAGCTAAATCGACGTAAAAACTCTGCAAAATGCATGCAGATAATCGATATACCAATGAGAATTCTTAGATTTCTCCAGGGGATTGGGAAGCATACGGATAGCGTTTTTCTCTAACTTGATAGCATAGCATCCTTTCTCATGAGATTTCACTCTTTTAAACTGTGATATTAGATGTGAGACAGAATCTTTCGTATAATGATAAGTAGTTACTACACATTCACTGTTCCTCAAAAATAGACAAGGAAAAACAATTTATAATTTTATGAATTTTAAGATGAAATCTTCATATAATCCGAACAAAGAGGTATTCTTTCTATGAGTTTTCATTTTTGAATTATATGAAACATGAATATGGATGATTTTACTCGTTTCTTCAATCGCCTATGGAGATCATTTTAAGTGCTATCGAAAGTATACTCTTAATAGCGTGCCTTACGTTAAGATATTAATATTAATCTAAGATATTAATCTTGGGTTAGATTAACAGAATAAAAAAAACCCCACAGAAATGTATGCCTAATTTTAAAATTCACATCTTTAATCTTTCTCATACAACGACAGTTCTCGTCTTAACCATCAAATTATGGTCTAGGAGAAATCTCACATATTGTCTTAAAACGGAAATGTTCAGGATTAGTTTAGATTAACTTCCAGCTTTGAAGCTATAAGGGCTGTTTTAAGGCAGACCAAGTAATTTTGAACAGTGGTCCAATGACAAAGAAGACGTCAGAGCGGGCACCTCCTCGACAAAATTTCACACCTCAACAGTGAATGACGCCGATAGCGTTTGATCTAGACGGTTTTAATGCGTTCTAGGTAAGAATACCATGTAACAAACAGGTCTCGAACCCATGACTGTTTAGACAGAAACAGAGACTCCGCTACCGAGCTACAATGGTCCAACATACGTTAACCCTATGAGCTCTAACCCGCCCGATAGAGGCTGGCGGTTTCGGCCGACTGAGTGAATTTTACGGGAGAAAAGTAGTTCCTTTCTTTGTTGACAATTGATCTCCCAACTTTGGGTGTCGACCTCCTTGAATTTCTGCAAAGAAAGAGAGGATTCCATTCTGTTTTCGTGAACGAAAATTTACTCCAGTTTTTGAGGTACTGGAATTCTCACTCTAGCCGGGTGCAGATAGTTAAGAAAGACTCTGTTAAAAAATTAAAAAGCCATGCATATGTAGTTAGTGCCTGCTTTCATACTCTGTTCGAAATGGATTTACATAACGCATGCAAATGCAAAGTACTCTTGAAACTGAATAATATTCTTGTAATTTGGCTCGTTTATATTCTTAATTATTTAATAGTTACAATTCATAAAATTTAGCAAAATTAATAAATTAAAATAAAAACATATTTTGCATTAAATAGAAAGACGCATATGCAGCAGAATCTAATAAAATACAAAAGCAAATAATATAAATTTAAATTAAAAGGAAAATAAATTAAAAGAAAACAATAATAAAAATGAAAAATAATGAAAACAATAAACGTTTTGCGCGCAAACGCTGCAGCAAAAAGTAATTGCTTCAACAGAATTTTTTAAAAAAATATAACAAAAACTATAAAATGAAAACCAAAAATTCTCTAATACTTAGAACACTTTAATTAGAAACTATTCAAAATGGAAAGGAACTAGTTCCTTTACTTTTTGCTGCTGCGTTTGCGCGCAAAACGTTTATTGTTTTCATTATTTTTCATTTTTATTATTGTTTTCTTTTAATTTAAATTTCTATTGCTTAATTATTTAATATATATTGAGATGTATAAAAGTCTGTTTATACTTATTTCAATTTACTATAAATCAGATAGTTATTTAAATAAGAAGCGTTTCTTGATGTACAACTGAAACTATTTTGTACGTGTATTATATGACATTTCATTAGCGTTGTACGTGTACATTTTAAAACAAATGCTTTAACATTGATTGTAAGGAACTGCAATATATTTTTGAGGTCAGTATGACGAAGATTGAACTCGCGAAGAGATTTCGACTGCTTACTTTTCATCATATTCTTTAGTACAAATTTTAAGGAAGAGCCATTACTTGCATATGTAGGTGGAAGGAACTTTTAAGAGAATAAACGAATAAAAAAAAGGGAAAGGGAAATTCTTATTCTTATTCTCACTCTTCATTTGTTTTATCAAATTTGGATTGGAATCCATGTTTTAAACAAGTACATGTATCATTTTTACAGATTTGTATTAAATAAGCTCTTAATTATTAAAAGGACCGAAGAAGTCTCTTGTTGCCGGAAATGTTGAATGTATTTATTTTCAGTTGAATGTTTTATGCACAATTTAATATTCATATTTCCCTTATTAAAGTGTTTTAAAATTTCAAATTGTGATCGACATTTAAACCATATCATTTTGTTTGCCTTGCACCTGTTCTGTTCATTGCGCGCTTGAACGTTAGTAAAAGATTCAATCAAATGACGTCACTTTATACAACATCTAACTGCACGTTGTCATGGACAACTTCAGTTTCTTATTCCTTATGCAAAATCTGCGATCCAACATTAAAATGGTGTGACGCATTTTACGTCCAACGCATTATCCATGTTAGTTAGATTAAAACAGGCTGATAAAAACATTAAAGATAGCCATCATAATCAATCAATTTACAGGAGATATTTCATACTATACTTAAAATTTTAGAGATCTTTGTTTAGGGATTCCACCAGAAATGTAATGAAATAAATAAGTCAAATCCATTACGAAATTGCCAAAGGACATAAAAAATAAGCATAAAACAATTCCTTAGCTTTAAACAATGGAAGAGACTGCGCATAAAAAAATACTTTTAAACATTTGATAAAAATAAAAAAAAAAATTGGAAGACAATTTATTTGGTATCAAGGTAATTTTTTGAATTTTAAGATGGTGTGAAAAATCTTCTTTGAGTAATAAAGTTACGGCGAAAAAGACGTCAAAATTTCACTTAACTTTCAATTAGTCGAAATTACTAAAAAATCTCTCAGATGTGCGTGTTTCCACCCTTCAAAGTATGTCTGGGATAAATTTGGTAACTCTAGATCAAAAACTGTCTGCCCTGAAGAACTCTAACAGACAAACATACATTCGGCAACTCTAGATCAAACTGTCTCCTCTGAAGAACTCTAACAGACAAACATACATTCGGCAACTCTAGATCAAATTACCTGCCCTGAAGAACTCTAACAGACAAACATACATTCGGTAACTCTAGATCAAATTGTCTGCCCTGAAAAACTTCAACAGACAAACATACATTCGTTTTTTATTAATCACGGATGTAACGATGAATTAGTTGTACTGATCAAAATAACGTGGGACGAATATTCCATATCTAAACACATAGAAAGTCCGCCTATTATAGTGACCAACAATTCGCTTGTAGCGATCATTTTGAATGAGATGACGCTACAGAATATAAGGACACTGATGATGACAAGGGGCCAGAAGAGAAGCCATCATCAGCCAAAGAAAGTCTGCAAGCCCTTCGTATTTCGTACCTTGCTGAATATTTTGACGAGCAATATGTACGGGTTATCTACGGAATGATTAAAAATTCAGGAAAAAAACTTATCCTCTATAACATTTTTAAACGAAGCTCAAAAAATTAAATGTGTATGAATTCTTCTCAGTTCTGCTCATTGTATCAAATTTCTTTTCTTAACTGAAACGAATGAGTACTTACCAACCATGTTGTGTTCTGTTTTTTCTGCAATCCTTGTAAACATATATATTTATAATACTTTTAAGGAATTTAGGATGTACTGATCACCCGGATGTAGTGATCATTTAGGATTAGACCCAAATCATCACAAGCGGCGTCCACTGTATTACGTTATTTAAAAACATTCATCATTTACACAAGCAGATTTCTTTTTATCTATGTTAAATTTAACGTAGGGCTACGTTCCTCCCATTGGGGTCTCAGGAAGGAATTTGATTCACACGTCAAAACGCCACAAAACTTGGTATGGGAGATCCTCTATATCTCGGTAACTACATATGTTACATGCATAACTAATGTCTTATTTTAGAGATAAAGGGTAACAACAGAAGTTACAAAGAAATTTTGAAAAGAGTCACGCGAGTAAAGTAGTCCTACGCCTTTAACATCAGCGGCTGTTTGAAGAAGACAGCCTCCCGTCGTTTTTTTCTAATAGATTGGTTTTAAAAGAAATGCGAATTGTAATTCGAGTAATGATATTTTGTGTAGGAAGTAGTGACCACCTTGGTTTTGACCCAAAGTGATCAAGCTGCTTCCACTGTAATGGTAGCAATTAATTATCGCTTAATTTCCTCTTTAAAAAATTTCATCTTTGGGGTCGCGGCAAACATTTTGTGACGGAAATACCGTCGCGAAATTTTTTTTCTACCAGAAAAGGAGACGTGGGTGGAAAAAAGTTTAAGAATCCCTAGTCTACGCGACACCACTTCGTATTGAGACCCGCAGTTTAAGAATCCCTGTTCTAACTCGAACACCACGGAAACTTTGGCGGCCTTAGACCTGTCGCCAAAACTGATCCGCGTGTCGTGCAACCCTCCCATTATAATACATCCCGACGACGACTATGGGTGCCTATCCAGTCCCTTTGAAAGCCGTGACAAAAGGGCGACAGAGCATTACAAAGTGTGAATTGTGCACGCCGAGCCCCCTCGCGACTCTGCGGGCATGAATAACAATGAAGACGCAATGCCCCTTTTTTCACCTACAGTAAGTCTCCGAAAATAAGAAAACGCAAGAGTTGATATGATCCTCGTATGTAGAATTACTTCGAAATCGAAAATAGTGGTGTTTGGAAAGGTAAGGTCACACAGAAAGGGGGGTTTTGTCGCATGGTTTAAGAAAACAAGTGGGTAGGAGATGTTTATGTTTTGACGACTTGGGTTAGGGATCCACAGGAAAACAATTGGAAATGGAAGGATGAAGGAAGAGCACGGAATGTGCATATTGACAAAAAATGCGACGCACTAGAATGTAAATCTACTTTTTCCCGAAACAAGCATTCAGAAAAATTTCAGAAAAAAAAGACACATCATGAAATTCTACACAAAAGTTAAAAAAGAATCGTGATGTGGTGGATATAAATATTGAAAATCATAGAGTATCGGCATTTATATCAAATGAGGTGCTAAAAAATGTTTAAGGTTTTCTGAGAAAATAAACGTAAATAGTTTCCACTTCACTATAAATAGATCTCTGTATATGGATCAAATGAATGAAAACGTTACGTCAAATGTGAATTTTATTTTTTCGCTAGTTTTGTCACTTTTAACATTTTTTCCATTGTAGTGCATCTGAAATGCAAAAATACTATAACAATAACGAAAACAAATGAATAAATAATAACATTTCTGATAACTTATTTAGAGACCATATTTACGGCGATCTTGATAACATTTGCCAAATAAATGTTTATTTTTTAACAAAGCTTGGTGCTAAATAAATAATTTTAGCTAACATAAATTTTCTATATTGATAAATCTATCAGTGATTATTTAGGTATTGTTTTATATAATGATGTTGATTTAATCTTGTTATATTTTCTTCGTCTATACAAATCTTTAGCAAGATCTGCATATGAAAAAAATGGTTTCATCTATTCCTTCAATTCTCTCTTGTGATCAAGGACGATCATGATGAATACATGACGATAATATATATAAATCGCTTTAAAAGTTTCATTACTATTAACGTCATCAACACTTTATTATGATCAATTTTAAAAAATAAACTGCTTTACAGCAGAGATTTTAACAATAACTTATGAATCACTTGCATAAGTTATCGTTAATCTTTTATTTTTTATTACAAAATTCTGTGATTTTTTATAATATTATGCAAAAACTGAAATCAGAGTTACAATTTTGTAGTTAATTTTTTATTGAATAGAAAATAAAATTGTAATACCTAATTTTGACTACTTAACATATGTATATAACAATATGTGAATTTCCTTACTTTTCTTCATCAGTTTGAATATAATATAGACTTTTGCTTACATCCCTCTTCTTTAATTTATCTTTTTCATAGTAACTAGTTAATTTTTAAATGAAAAATTTTTCTTTACATGCCCGTTTTACAAATGATTACAGCATTTTAAGAACGATTGTCTTGCGATATGTTTCATTTGATTGATATTTTTACAGCGAGGCTTGCTGGCGACGCCCCATCACCATGGGAAGCATGTGGGACCGAAAAGGAAATTCGGCCTTCCCTAACGCCACTGGCTATTGGCGAGTTCAAACCTCTAGGACTAACTTGGCCGACGGATTTGCGGGTCAAGCCAGTACCGGTGACCAGCTGTCACGGATCTGCGAACTTCTTCAGAAGTCAAACTCAAAGTCCACCCAAAACGGACGACGCAAGTCCCAGACTCCTAGGCAGTGGCACAACGGAAGGTCCATCCTTGTTCCGCCCTGCATTCACGGCTGGACTGTCCTGCTTTGGACTTTCTTTGTACAGTTTCGGAACCCACTCGGGTCCCCACGGTGAGAAATCTCTCTCCAGTCCAGACGGTGTCCTCAAGTCGTCGCCCACGGGTGACGTGTTCTCTTGCGTCAAGTGCGACAAGATGTTCAGCACGCCTCATGGACTGGAGGTGCACGCCAGGAGATCCCACAGTGGGAAAAGACCTTTCGCCTGTGAACTGTGCAACAAAACATTCGGGCACGAAGTGAGTTTGAGTCAGCACCGGGCCATACACACGGCCGAGAGGACATTCGAGTGCAAACAGTGCGGCAAGACCTTCAAGAGGTCTTCCACTCTGTCCACCCACCTGTTGATCCACTCCGACACGAGACCCTATCCTTGCCAGTACTGTGGGAAGCGGTTTCACCAGAAGTCAGACATGAAAAAGCATACATATATACATACAGGTGAGTCAAGTTCTTAATTAACATTTGTGAGTGATTTATTATTTATGAACCAACTCATTCTTGAGCAATAGAGTGTTACTTTATATTTATGAATATCATTCATAAGTCAGAAAACACGTCTGTAAATAATGAACAACATTCATTTATCTTTTTTTTTTCAAATTTACAGTTCATAGTACGGTTATATACATTATAATCAGGAATAAGGATAATTGTACCTTTCATATAGGGTGTCCTGTAATTAGCATAAATTCAGTTTTGCGTGATTCCTCACTCTCAAAAGATGTAAAATACCCACAAAACCATACCTCAAAGTCCCCCAGTTTTGAAGGAAATGGTATTCTAAAAATAATGTCATAACTGGTTCACTGAAAAGTAGCCTTATTTAAAACATTATAACTCTCATCCTCATAATTAAAATCCCAATAAAATACAAGGAATTTTTTATGGGTTTACATAAAAAAATTAATGTATCAAACCGCACTTTCAACAAAAATAGAGTTAGTTTCTCGCTTTCACGCTGCATGCTCATTACACATTTGATAAATCCTCACTGCTATATTGGGCTTAATCCACCATTCTACGGCGAGCACAATCATGCCTTTAGATACAAGGCGGTCATTTTGAACTGTTGCCCCTGCAAACATTTTGTCTGATGCGTTTATCGCTGGTTTTCATGTTTTAAATAAAGTTTCGTTGTGTCTGATGAAACTTCATCGTCTTTTGAGACCGATTTTCTTGAAAACTGAAGATTGCATAGGTATGATTCTCTGGGCAGTTTTCATCCTCTGAGAGTGAGGTATCGTACTATGCTGAGTTTATGAAGTAATTACCAGACGCCCATTTCATAATATATCTTGAAGACTCTTAAAATCTCATGCTGTAGAGTTGGAGTCTTAAATGAATGCAGTCTTGCAATTCGAAACCAGTTTCAAAGACCCATTTTGAGATATATCTGTTTCGGGAAAACATTACATAAAAGATTTCTGCATTTTTCTAAAAGTAATGGTCACTTAAAAGCAGTCTATTATTCAACGGATTTGAGTATATTCAGTTTTACCTATCAAATTCAATGCATTTAGGAACGGTTAACAATGGTAAGATTGAAATCTACAAAATGGTGATTGGTTCATGGCAGCTTAACTTGGTTCAAATTATACAAATAAAGCTTTTTTTTATGTTTTCATGTTTGCTTCATAATTGATTTCTAGAAACAAAAGTTATTTTTTAAAATCGAAGTAGATTTCCAAGGTTATTGTTCACGATCATTTCTATTGATTAGAAGTTTATATATTCTAACTATAATTACTACTTCTTTAGTTAAGAAAGTAAGTACTGAAATAAATGTCCCGATGTGTATTCCTAGAGAGGTTAATTAATAAGAGTATTATGTAGCGATGAATAAAAAATTACATCTAAAAGTATTTAACATTTTGAAAAATGATTTTTTATCATATAGAAAGAAGCCTCACACCTCTACAGTACACACTCCAAAAGTCCTGTTAAACAAAATCTAATTTTTATTACTTTTGATTATTCATAAATAGCTATGGTATAAAATCTAGATGATACACACTATTAAAAAGAAAACTCTAAAAATATTACTTTTAGATTTGAAACCAGAGTGACAAATTAAGATTCAGAAACTAAGCTGATTGATTATAATGTTAAAATAATATACGTGATCTTGTTTTGATCCCATAAGTCAACTTTAATGGACTTTCCATTTCTATAGTTGTCTACCCTCTGTAACAGTTAAAATATATGCATGTTGCATGATAAAAATAAATTATTCGGAAAGAAATAATAAAGAGAAAATTAATTACATACTATAACGTGATTTATATAATCAAAAGTAATAACAAATAATAAGTAATGCATTATCAAAAATAAGAATATCTCTTTCCTCCCTATGTCTTAAAACGCGATGAGGTGACACGATTAGAATTAGGATGCAATATAAATATAATGAAAATCTGTATTTTTTTCGTTATGATATATAAATTTGTCTTTGATTGTGAAAACTTTGTGAGACACACCCTAGATTTCTTAGTTATTATTTTAAAGGGGGGAAAAGTGTGCAAACATGAAGCTGTGAATGCAGCTTTCTAAGTTGAGATACATGAATGCCATCGCGGGCAAATTTTTTAAAGGGAAATTCCACGCTGATGAAAGAACTTTCTTCTCATCTAGATTCTCTGAAAATACTACAAACAGAAACTCTGAAAACCAAACAAAAGATTTGAGAGGCCGACCTCAACCCAATTAAACCAGGACTGCATAAAGCAAAGTGCAAACTTGTCATCTGTGTGTGTCGAGTCAAGTAATACCACTCGAAGACAAGCTAAATGTTTACATGTGTACCGAAAGCTCCGAGGGACGCCCAAGTAGTTGATGAGCACCCCAGAATTCAATCGGCTCCGTGCGGGAACAGCCCTCCAACCATCCCTTACCTCAAATCATAATCAATCTAGGCAAGAGCGGCTGTTTGCCCTTCCTCGGCTCTTTTGAAGCTTAAAGTATTGCGGTACTCCACATGTCCGCGAAAATTAGGAAATATCCTTGCAGAGCGCTTCAAAATGAATTAGTTTGGTGGCGGGAAGAGATGGCTTTCCACTCCCTCCCCCCGGCCGCTCGTGGCCCCGCTCCCCCCCTCCACTCTCTCTGGAAGAGTCTGAGAGATCAAAACCTTTGCGGTAGGTTCTATGTTTTGATTGCTACGCTATTGGTAAAGTAAGCAACAAAAGCTTTCCATCATATTTGGCCTTCCAATTACGAAGGATTTCCTGAGCTCGTGATTTAACCCTATCCTCTCTCTCTCTCTCCTATTCTTTCTTCTTTTCCTCGCTTCTGTGTTTCCACGCTCTTTTCGTTTCTTTCGCTCTTTTTGCCATTATTATTATTTATCCTCCGTGCACGCCGGTAATCAGACGCAGTTTAAGTTCGGGGTTTGTTCTGTGGTCGGAGAAGAGGAAACCCGGGCAGCAAAAACCTTTTCTTTTCCGTCAAGACCCCCGAAAGTATTACCTTTTCCTGCTAATAGAATTAGGTTGCGGCAATTTGCGAACGCAGGAGAATTAAACTACACACGCGGGTTACTTCTTCCTCCACACCACCCCTCGGTTGATCCCAGGGTCCCATAATATCACCTGGGGGGATTGGACATCCCCATTCATAGATCGGCGGCGGTGCAAAATGGTAATTGAATTAGTTTCCGAGAAATAACAATCTGTTCAGCAGTGCGGGGGGATTATAAAAACAAGGGGACCCTACGCGACTCTCTCTCTCTCAGTCTGTCGCTCATTCTCTTCTTTTCTATTCCACCCTCTTGCGCTTCTGGCGCCAAAAGATCCAGGACGACCCTTTCCTCCACCCCCTGGAGCCTGTCCTATCTCGTGGGTGGCTGGATCCTAATCACCGAGGCTTTAAAAATGGGGGAAAAAGCAATTCATTCGCTTCTTTCCACCCGCAGTAATAAGCGCTGAGTTTTAAATTTTCTTGCGGCGAGGGATTTGTTCCATTTTTTTCCACCCTTGCTGTGAGCTCTGATCGGTGTCCGTTTGGGATGGGGATGGAGAAAAAGATTTCAGAGAGAGTTAGGCGATTGATTAAGATGATAACCCTGTACACCCCCTCTCTTCCTTCGATATTGTTCAGAGAAAGAGCTATGCTTTTCCTTTTTTGTGGAAAAAAAGAGAAGCGGTGCTTCTTAAATGGTAGCGCTGTATTTTTATGAGCTCGGATTACATCCTGTTTTGTGCGAAAAGATTAATGCTCAATTTGATTGAACCACGCTTTATTTTCAGTTTTAGGGCTTCGAAGTGTAAGTAGGAAAATTTCAAATTCGATATTAACTTTCTATTATAAGTTTGATATGTCTGTTCTGTTCGAAAATTTATACGATGATTCAGTATGTTTATGTCCGACGTATAAAATATATTAACTTATTTGTGAATATACTTACAGTGAAATTCTGAAAGTGTAATTTTGGTGAAGAAGCTGCAAGAAATTTTTATCAAAATAAAACTTATTGAGTTAAATTCACAGAATCGTTCTCCTCAGATACCGGTTAAACAATTTATTAGGTGATTCATTTTTAAATAAATATTATTTTTTAACGAAACGGATGCATTTTGAATGTATCTTTACTACGTTATTAACACCTCTCAAGCGATTTCATACGCGGCACTTTGCACTTTAGAAAATAGAAAGTCGTCCAAAACAGTCAAAACTATACTTAATTCTAGTGGATTAATTATTTCATTTTTAAATCCTAAATAATCTTAATGTTAAAATCACAGAGTAATCTAAGCATTGTAGGATATCTCTGACTCTTGACATTGATATTCTCTTAGAAAGCAAATCAAGGGTTATATTCAGTTAAAACTGTTATGTTTTAACTTTCAGTGTTCTTCTGTGTCCTATCGACACAACTAAAAGACATAGTCCTTCCATCAATAATTGCTAATAGTACCATTCAATTGGACTAGATTCCTTCAAGTTACTCCCCACTCTATTTATACACTAGTCACAGCGTGTCTTTTCATTGCTGGGAAACAGTTTTGGGGACCGCCGAAGTCGTGGATTTTCTTCTCTTTCTTCTATTATTTCAAATTTTGGACTTCTGAAGGCGAATTTCAACTCTGGAAACAAAAGAAAGTCCACAGGATCATATCTAGAGAGTTACGGCCATTTCAGAAAGTTTTGATCCGAATTCCAGAAACTACTGACAAGCTATGACACGCCTTTGTAAAATTTACGCAAAAATTCAAACAAACTCTTAACACTTTAGCATCCTTGATTTCCGAAATCGCCAAATATTCAAAATTCTGTTTCAGTCTTCCCTTCATAAAATAGAGACAAAATGAGAGAAAAAATTCTGGCACAAGCTGAAGGTTAATTTTACACAATATTATTAGAGCGGGGTTGGTAGGCTGATGTGTTAACGTTTGATATTAAAAGTTCGGCTCCTTTTTAGCCAAAATCAGGTACATAAATTTTTAACGAAAAGAATCTCTAGAATTGTTCGCTCCTCTAACTTCTTCCTACTGTTACAAAAATCGCTCTGTGGGTGTATGGTGGAAACAGTCCAACACGCAGGATAATGGAGAATTAAAGTTTATTCACAAATATTCAGGAAAACACGTAGCACAGGTAACAGGAACAATAGATCTTGTACAGATTAGCAACGCAAACGGACAACAATTCACTGGTAATAAGAGTTCAGCACTTTCAAATTTAGCAACACAAACAGTCAGAAAATCACTAATGATGACAATAACAGCATTTTCAATAGCGCTCAACTCACCGGCTTTCTAGCTCGCTCTGCAGACGAAATTCCAAAGTCGTTCCAGTCGATCAACACACTACTATTCAATACCACTCGGCGTCTAATAGCTTACCAGCTTGCACAGCAGATCGAACTCCAAAGAGAGATTCCAAATATATTCGCACTCCAAGGCGATCCCAGTCTATCAACATGTTCAAATATATCTTTTCTAAATAAATCTTTTATTGGCTTATGCTTGTTCTCAGGATCATATAAGTGGACCCATGCTTCACGAGTTAGTTATTCAACATGTTCAAAGTCGATCAACATTCACTCACTCCGTGATCCAAGCGCTCTCATTATATAGTCTACCCCAGCAGGCCGTGACGTCACATAGAATAATTTAGTACATTCAAGCGTATGTCCTATCCTAGTAGAGATATCGAGAAAATTCCAGCACCTTTGAGATTCCATATTTTGTCGCCAAATTTGTCGCCACGGTCAGGGGAAAAAACTCACATTGCTGGGAAACGACTTTCCATGTTTGTAACAAAACCTTTCATCCTTTCAGAACGCCCCCATAACCTTCACACAGCTTCAAAGCTGTTCCTTCATCTAACAAATCAAATTCAATCAAATGAGGTACGCCTATTTCATTGGATTATGCTTGTTCTCAGGATAATATAAGTGGACCCATGCTTCACGAGTTAGTTTCATTAATATCAGATATACAACTGAAAGTTTGCATTTATTCGTTTTATTACATTTCTTTAATTTCTATTCGCATCAGAACCATTATGAAGATAATCTTTTAGGATATCTAGAAAGTAAGTGTCACAGCCAATTAGAGGAATACAAAATGTAATGGAACACAGCACTTTACCGTGAACTGAGGTGCATGCTTTGGACTATATTTAAAAATAATTGTCATCCGTGATGGAACACTTGTCATATCGAAGCACCAAATTTTGTATCCCCGTATCGAAGAATGATGCCGCCTGTGATGATAGTCAGGTCAAACTGCTTCGCATTATTGTCATCCTGAAACCTCTTGCCAGAAAGGAAAGCCTCAATATTGCAAAAATATATGAAAATCAGAGGGGCCAAAGTCTATGCTTTAAGAAGGAGGAAGGAATACTTCTCAATAAAAGTCAATAATGAGTCATTGCGTTGCAACCGTTGTATGGGGAAGCGACTGGGAAATCAATTTTCTTAAATGTTATTGCAGCGCAATACGAAACACCTACATCGTTGTCTTCCCTAACAGTGATACCAATGTCTTGCAGAAAGTTTGAAATAATCGGAGAATCTTGCGATAGCAGGCGCATCTGCGGTGTTGATTGCTAACGGAACTTACTTCCTGAATAAACCGTGCAATTAAGTAAACTTAAGAAATTCAATGACGAATGAATGATAAAAGAAAGACCTGTGTTTTGCCAGTCACTCTCTTCAGTGGAGTTCGTACGAACAGTCTGTTTAATGATTTCTTTATTTTAGAATATAATGCAATCGTATCATTCAAAACTTAACTCAGAGAAGGGAGAGCAGAGCCAAGAAAGAGCTTCCAAAAGTTGTTTTAATTCAGTTGCTTCGCTCTTACTTTCACAACTTTCAAATGATATACAACTTTGTAATTGACTTTTTTGCCCTATATCGTACCGTTTTCGAGGTAGGAGCGCAATTTCTGCAATTTTCCGCCAGGTGGCGCTGTAAGTGGTCTCATCGCGTAGTGCATACCCACTGTCATGACTATACTGCCGCCGTTCTGAAGTTAAAGGGGTAAGTGAGCAAGCACCCTTTATATATTGTGGTTTTAATTATTTTCTCCCTGATACATGATAAGACTCGTAATGGGGGCTATTATGCATTCCGCCTCAGAGCCCGTTCTAATTGTCGGGGCGGCCGGTCCTCCAGTTGCCTGGATGATTTGGTAGGGCGGGGTTCCCTCTTTTTGATACTTTCTATGCACGGTAAACAAGCTATTGTAGTTTTCTCTAAAACTTATTACCGGTGAAAAAAATCTCGAATACAATTTATTTTGTGTACTAAGCCTATTCCTAGTATAAACAAGCAACCCATGTAAATAAGTACTGTTGCTTCTGATATTATACGTATTTAACTTTTCTCAAGTTTTGAGAAACATATGGTATGTGTGTATCAGAATTAGATTTATAAAGCATATTTAAAATTAATAAGCGCAAAAACAATTACAAAAATTGGCAGAAAATATACGACATGATATCCAGTAATTACAAAATAAGTCCTTGCTTATTTTACATTTTTTTGTTAATGGGAACTTTCCACCCTAAACACTTTAATAATTAGCAGACCATCGAAAAAAATCCGATATTTAAGAAAAGAGGACGAATTCGTAATGTTAATGTTTTCAAAAACTTCAGCAATTAAAATCGGACACATTTAAGATGCATTTCTAAGCATAATATAAATTCTGAATATGTTTTAAAAAATAGCAACTACAATTAATATAATTTAACAAAAGATATCAAAAATTAAAAAATTAATTAAATTTAAGTTTTTCTTTTTCTAAAGAGATTCTTTCCTTTATTTCAGTTAATGGATAAATTCAGGCTACAGAGGTGACCTGAATTATGAATTTATGACTATGTAGTCATTCCCTGGACAGAAAATTTATCCATATTAGAACTCCGATGGCGAGTGGCCTTTGAAAACGTTCACCATTCGAGTTCTCTTCCATTCTAATTATTTTCTTTTATGTGTTTTAATTATTTTAATTAATAAAGCATGATTTTTTTGTTTGATTCTATAGTAATTCGTTAGTTAATTAAGGACAATATTGTTGATGCAATCACTGGATGCTGCTGCGTTGGCGCGCAAAAGGTGTAATGTTAACGCTATTGTTTGCTTCTTCTGTTTCTTCTGTATTTTTTCTTCTTTTCTATTCGATTACTTTTAAAAATAGGATTTTTTTTATTATTTTGATACAGATGCAACAGTTATTTTACTTTCTTTACCGAGAATAAACCACTGAGAATACTCTAGACAACAGCAATCCAGAAGTAAATTATTCACATCTAATCATCGAAAAAACGCTTAATTTACACAACATGAATCCTCCCGAAATCCGTAACGCGAGAAATAAAATTTACTACCTTCTCTTTTACATTTTGCGAAACAATACCCTCAGCTATGAATTTTGTCACCTCCCCTTCTCCTTCTTCTCTCCTGAGTGGGAACTGATGAGGGTGTAGGGTGGGGAGCAAAAGATCTTTTGGGATGGAGAGGGGGGAGGGAAGAGGGAACATAAAAGGCGTCTTGTTCGTCGTCAGGTAATGAATGTTTAAGGCTATGTGGCATTTCAGCGCAGGAAGCAGCTAAATCTCTACAAGGTGAGCGCTGCAATCTGAACACACTCGGTGGAAAACAGGGATGAGTTCTTGGAGATTTCCGGGAGCTAAAGGTCTTTGAAGACACTCGGGAAAAAGAGATATGCATCGAAAGCACCTCAGCCAATAATATCTTGGTGTTTGTGAAAATTAAATATCGAGCCAGTATATACCTCCATGTGGGGGGTCATATGACCTATTGAAAGATTGTCGAGTTCATATTCCGATTCCGATGTTAGAAAAGATTCATAATGTGTGTCCTGTTGAATGTTAACCCTCTGACTGTGTAATTTTTTAAATCACTATTTAGATGCAACGTGTTCAAGTACCGTCGAGCGAAGCGAATTGTTATTTATATGCGAATTTTTGCTAATATAATATGATACAACGATATAAAAGTACTAAGTAAACACATTAGCCTTTGAAAATCACAGAATGCAGCATTCCGTGGAAATCGCGGGATGCGCAGTCAGAGGGTCTAAGGAAAGAGGCCCTGCTTCAAGACCGAGCGGCTTCACGACACTGAGTTCTGGAAGGTAACGGTGGGCAAGGAGTTATGTATGTTCTGGGTTCCATTTACGCTCTATACACCACTCAGATTAGGCCAAGCTCTCTTTTTCTGACCATGGTCCAAACTCGTAAGCTCCAGCTTTGATAGCCTTGCATGGCTTCAAAACTGGAATTCATCTAAGAAATCAAATTAATAGACTAATATGTATTCTCGTAATACCAGAGGTAAAAATGAATAGCGTTTACACCCCGACCAGGGTGCAAAATTATTTCCAGCAAGAGTGAAGTAGACTGACAATAATTCTGCTTTTAGCTCCGGTAAAAAACAAAAAGCTGCATAAAAAATCATTATTTTTAGCTTATTTTTGAATTAGCTGATTTCCTCAATATGTAGATAAAAGACAGCTTTTTAAAAATATAATGAGAATTCCTGTGTAAATTTTAAAGGGCAAGTTACTCCATTTTATGCTTTATGGGGTTTCCGCACATATCTTAAAACTTTTAAACTATCGGAAAGTAATTCATCTGAAGCAGCTATAAAGAATTACGAAAGATTAGCACAAAGATATTCAAGATTCGTGCCAGGATTAAAAATCGATTGCCTTTTTATGCTAGTCAGTGGCTGTATTATCAAGTTAGGTTGATATATTAAAAGTTTTATTTTGCTGAACCATCTTCTTGCATCGTCTTCCAATCTAAGACTGAGCCTTGATCATCAACTTCTAATTCCGAATGCGCTATGCAGCATCTGATATGCATTACGTTCCTGTTCTATTTACAAAGGTTGGCTTAAATTGATATCTGAGAGCTTCAAAGAATTTTTAAAACTTCTCTGTCTCATTGTTAGCTATGAATATTGTTCTAGAAAATAGATTCCTAGATTGCTTTGAATTGATTAGACCCGATTTATCTCCTTAATTCCCATCCGCACTCGCTTCCCTGTTTCAAGAGGAGGCCTTCCCAGTCCTTACACCACTAGGCCTTGGCCCTTTTCCCCGTTCTGCGGCTGATGCTTTTGCAAGGGAGAATAACACCGTCCTCCGCGGGATTTAAAGAGGGGAAGAGACGTGAGAGCAAGAAGTAAGCGTTTGTTGGTTGGCCGGGGAGGGGTGGGGAGCCAGAAATGCAAGGGCTGCTGCTTGCTTCCTCGTTGACTGCCATGGCGCCACACTACCAATAATGGCGCTCCCATTTTTCACCTCGTTTTCGCCCCGGCAAAAGTATGGAAGCTCTCTCTGAGGAGTGCGTCATACTTGGATGGGAAAGGGGGTGAGGGCGAGGGGCGGGGGAGGCCTTTTCGGACAAGATAAATGGCGGACCAAATTGAATTTGCGGAGAACAATGCGCTTTGCTCAAATCATTGCGGCGCGATGCCTTTCGGAAGAGGCTTCGGTGGGCCGCCACTCACCCAATAACCGGCGAGTGGCTTGGGACGGATTTCATACCGACCCGGAATCACCGGCGGATTTCTCAGAAAGGGGTCCTCCGCAGGGCGACGACGAACGAGTTTCCAGACCCGAACCAGTGGCGTTGAAACGGTATACGGCGCCCGGGCACTGTGTAATTTTCGCCCAAAAAGCCGGACTTAACTTTTAAAACATACAATAAACTCACTGATATTTTGCCTCCGAGGCACCTCCGGAAATTGGACATGGGCACTAACACATCCATGCCCCTCCCGCTCCCGTCATTTGCTGCTTACCCAATCTCTTACGGAAAATATGGGAGAAAAAGAATTGAATTTTTCTTTACGTTAAAGATATACAACAAACGCGTTAATATGTTGTCTTCGAGGTGCCTCCCATGACTGGCCTTGGACGTTGATGCATCCATCCCTCCTCGCAACATCACTGATCTATACTTGCTTGGGAAACAGTAGTAGATAAGTTTAAAGTTATTACTGGAGGTTAAAATTGAAATAAAGATAGTTAATGACATCTATCATTCAAGTTTACAGTACATTGAAGATTAAGCATTGTATTATAACGCCAATTTAAGCAGATCGAAATATGATTCTTATGTCGATAAAAGTTGTCGAGATTTTGAACAGAGTTTAGTTTTGAACACGAATAATCTCTTCGTATTAAAAACATTTTTAGAACCAAAGGTGCTTAAAGTCATGTAGACCCTCAAAATCATAGAAACAAGTAATACTTCATTTATAAATTATGTGCTAACTCATAACTTTCTAGAAAACATCAGCTAAATTGTTTTGAATTTAATAGAATTTCTCAGAAATTAAGATGAAAGCAAGATGTTGGTATTTAGGCTGTTAAGTTCACTGCATAATATCACTCCATTATTATCCACTTCATTTTTTCTATTCTTCACTGCATATTTTTACCATTTTTTACTATTGTTACCATCATCACCATGTATTAGTAACAACCTTTTATTTTTATCTACTACTGATAGTTAAGGGAAAATCAGTATTAAAAACCTTACTTATTTTTGTTAATTAGTTTCTTTAACGGCATTATTTCATAAAATAATGTATGCTTGGCAAAAGGATAAACATCAAGTAGTTTGAGTTAAAATATGGAATTCTAAAAGTTCAACAACCTTAACTGAAGAAAAATCATCTCGAAAAGAACTTCAAAATTGCATAAAATAGACAATGTGATAATTCTTTGGTAAATGAAAACAATGAAATTAAAACGTGTACAATATGATCCGTGGATGTGAGTAGCAACGTGCAAGTAAATGAATGCATTAAATAACAAATTTTCGTAATATTTCCATCCATCGTGAATGACATTTCACTCGTCAAAATGTTATTTTAAACAGGCCCTCTTTGTATAATTTCATAACATAGTCCAAAGAATAGAGCGCATTTTCCGGAAAACTTCCTTTTCCCGTTTATCCAAAAAATTAATAAAGATCTACAGTTTTTATGAAAGTCTAATGCCAATTTTTATCCATCTAATTCTTTTCAATTTTGATTTATCATATTCACAAATACACGTACACTCACATAGACATAATTCCAAGAATAATTTTTTCGGATTCAAGGAGATTTAAAATGTCGAAATTCATCAAAATCCCGAGGTTAAATTTTCGGTCGATTTCTATATTTTCTCTGCTTATACAATCACATATATGCAATTAATTTGATACCCTGTTATTCGATAGAAAATTTCCCTATGTTTTATTTCCAAAGGAATTCCATACAATTTTCAAAATTTCCGCATGTCATGATGTATATCAATGACTTTGCCTCGTCTCCAAACCGAACAAAAAAACACAGCACAATATTGAGAGGTTCCCTTCTTCAGTTGAATCCGGAGCCATATTAAAAACGCTGCCCGGGCGGGTTTGCTAAAATATATATCACTGCGATATCTTACGGATTACATATCACGCGAACTATTGGATGAGTTTTATGTCTTTGGAGATGGTATTTTTTAAAAAAGGAAGTTTACGAGACGAAAAATCTTACTCTGATTTCGAGGAGATATGGCACTTTCGCATTTCCAAGGTTTATTTTCTGGCTGAGTGGAAGATTTTCACAAAGAAAAACGAGCCTTGCGATGAGGAGTTATATTATGCAGATCGCTTATTTTTCATATGAGCATTTATAAAAACAGGAAATTTTCCAAGTCTATAAGTGAGAAATTATTAGGAATTTCATACTGACTTGTTTTAAGTTTCTTCAAAATAACGAAGTTTTGTAGTCTGAAAAATTACGACTGAAATACTTTTAAGATACGCATTAAGATGCATAATTTTAATATCCTTTATTTTTTTCTTTTAGTAATCCAATTTTTAATTATCATTGCTAGAAAAAATCAACGGAACAAGAATCTGTAACGAATGTAATTATCCACCACGCCACCAGGTGGCGATGCTTTTCTTCTTCACAAACCAAGACACCCTGGATAGGTGAGAACTTGTCGGTGGGAACGGCAACATGGTTGTACGAAATAAAATTGTTAATTAACGTAAATAACTTGTATTAATGTAAATTAAATTACTTATCCTAGTTCATGGAATCTTGCTCTTTTGCTATCCTGACGAACAACACTTAATGTTTTATTACAATGCACACGAAGATAGGCTTTCCAAAGGAGTTAGTGCATGATACAAATTTGTTTAATTTTCGCAACATTTGAATTGCCTTTTTTGCGACGAAGGTACTTGTACTACAAAACCTTACCTTGTACTAAAACATATCTTGTACTACAAAAAAGGGTTAAAGAGAGGGTGGAAAAGGGTAAAGGGATACGCCGATTTAAACCGCCTATTTTATGTGAACCAAGTATATTCAGGGCATGGTATATTCCCAGCCTACCAGGCAAGATTCTTTGGCAAAAGTGATACGTGTATCTGTGGCAGGGAACAACGAACAGTTACACACGTAATGAAAACATGTGAAAAAGGGAGCAATGTAAGAAATAACTGGCCTGGAGGCTGAAATGAACTGACGAATCAGCAAGTAATGAGTACTTCGAAATGTAGACTTGACATTGCCAAAATATTGGAAGAACTTTTGACTTATGTGCTATATGAACAATGATTTTTTTTCAGGAAGCCACTGAAAAATTTTATTCTGTACTGATTATTATGAATGTAAAATGATCAACAAAGGATGTTGTTGGTGAAGTCGATGGTTTACAGACGAAGGATGGGTTGAGGTGGACCTATCAGTATGGTGGATTCAATGCTCTTAGGTCACCCATACCACCACGTTGACACTAGAAGAATTGCGTTCCGCAGAGCCGGATGCTGGTCACGGTGTCGGGCAAATGCTGTCCTGCGCCATGTACTGGGTGGGGCTGCTTTGTGGAGTCCGATCGTTTCTCCCGTGCCACCTTTTAGTCAAGACGGAGAGTAATCTCGCATCTAAACCGCCGAGAATAACGCAAGTTATTTTCTGTCGTGAATATGGCTATACTATGACCATATTGTATTATATGGCTATATTATATTATTAGACTTCATAAGTTTCTCTTTTTGTTGAATTCACTTAACAAAAAGCTATAAGAATAAAGAAATAATCCGAAATAAAATGATGCTAACATGCAGGGTGTTTCAAGAGTCATGATACAAACTTCATAATATGATATAATACGCCTGTACAGTGGCGAATCCAGGATTCGGGTCTGGGGGGGGGGCTGAGGTCATAAAATTTTTGTATCGTAGTGAAAAATGTCAAACCTCATGGCTTATATAAACCAAAACACTTTAACTTTACAGGCTTTCCTCTCCTGACAATAAGAATAATAAAGAACACTACAATACTTTCGATAATTTAATAAAAAATACAATGAAATAGCTGGCCAAAAAATGTTTTCGACCACGCCAACGCTACAAGTGCAAGTGGAATGACTAGAAAAGTAGGAAAATTTTCCGAGACTATCAAGTCAGAAAGCAATGTTGTCACGATCTTATTACTATTCTTTTAAAATGAAAATTAAGTTTAAACAGTTGTAGTGATTTGAAATTAAATCAAGAATTTTGGTTTAATTCTGGGGGGGGCTGCAGCCCGATAGCCCCTCCCCTGGATTCGCCACTGCACCTATATCAGCACATGCCACCTTAATAGTCGTATCTTAATTGATGAAGTAAGCGTTTCTCATCCAAGGCAACCCTACAGAGCGGATAGTACAGTTACCCGCTCTTGCATGCCTAGACTTTTTCCTGTGTGGTAATATAAATAAGTCTCAACAACTGTGCCGTCGACTCTGATGAAGAATTTATTGACAGAAATTGTCTTGGTGCAGCTATAATAAGAAAACGTTTTCTATTTTCTCGAATATGCGGCGATCACTGCTTCGACGGTGAGAAGCGGGCATCAGTGCTGGCGGCTGCACTATTCAGTAGTTACAGTAATTTGTCCCATACAGAATGTTCCCTAAATTTCTCGATTTTCTTCCACTTCTTCCTTATCCTTCTGGAGTTAAATAATTTCAAGACACCGCAGCTACAGCCCCTTGAGCTTTACTGCTAGAGTTAAACCATGAATTTTATGGTGATTTACGCTAGTCTAAATGTGTTCTATCAGCATTTTAAGTTTTTGTCAAGAGTTTTGAAACACCCTGTATATCAGTCATCCATATATTATATATTCAAATGTCGAACTAAAAATACCTTAAATTCATAATAAAATTATACCTTTTTAAAATCACTTCAAGATTTTTTTAAAATAAATTCCCTTCACATCGGTAGTTTTCACATTAATCATTTACTCTCTGATGTATGTTTAAGTAATGAGCATCTGTCTAGAAATAAAATGGTGCTATTATGTCGTTATTAAATAGGTTGAAAAGTTGCCGTCTCCTGTTATTGAAGTATTTGTATTCACAGTTTTGAAGTGTCGTTAACAAAAAAATTGGTCATATGAGTTAACTGTAGCTTGGTTATGAATTTCCTGAAAAATGGCATTTATAGTTGAGGAAACACATACAGGAGAGGTCATGTTCAGTAAAAAAATGGAGCAAAATATTTTCTTCTGAGGGATGAAATTCAATCTATCTTCGCATATTTTAAGAAATGTGATTTATTGATTGATTCTCTTTGCAGAGAAAGTTCAATGGTTATGGATAAATATTATTTCTAACTATGGAAGTTTCTCGAACTATAGTTATTTTGAGAAAATTAACTTCACTATAATACAAATACCGATTTTAAATTTAATAATAATTATAACACAAATGCTAAGCTAGAAGTATTATTTGACGTAACTAATTAATAACAATGCACTGAAATTTCACGATGTAGGTGGATCAGATAGGGATGATTAATCTGGTTCTAATACAATCAGTGGCATCCACACCACCTGCAGGTGTCTGACCTAATATCTGTGGGAGTTTGCAATCCATCTTTAGTTTCCTAGATCAAGAATTGTTAGTATGGCCAAATGTGGTCCTGGTGCCATAAAACTCCTAACTCAACCCAACCGAACCCAAGAATTCCTGAAATACTTGTATGCTTTGAAAAACTGCTCACCACCACTGGAGAAACATTTGTTCTCCAGCGATACATCACACACCACACCTGCCTCTGCTAACTGGTGTATCATCTTTGCTCTTCTGACGGGTGCAAAAAATTTTCATGACCCCATTTCCATCAGAATAATTTTACCAAGACAACGAGGTAAGAATATAAACAAGAATCCATGCAATAACTGAACATAGTCATGCAGTTAGGAACAAACTGCTATTTTATGCCATTTTATGAATTAATTAATTTTGGGACCCGCAGAATTTCATTCTTTTGTGTTGTTCGATGAAAACAGATATATCTAAAAAGTGTTGTATTGCATTGGGTCCTTATTGTATAACTAGGTCTAATCAAAGGCAGCTACAAAGGAATTCTTGAAAAATAATGAGATTAAGTTAGATTTTTGAAAAACATGATTTAAAAAAAAATTTTCTTGTAAACATTGGAAAACCTGAAAGAAATGGGAACTTCGCTAGTTTTGTTTAACAAAAAAGTGATTAGAGGCTGGACAGTATCGGTAAATTGCGAGAAGCGGTATGAGTGATGAAAAAAATCATTCAAAAAGCTTTGTAGGGAAGACCGTTGTGCCTAGAGCTACCAAATTTGGCAGTAGTTACTTCTTGGGTTATAGACTCTCACCAAAAAAAGGGGGGTTGTAAGTTTCAATTAATGTTTTCATTAAAAATTAATCGAAATTTTAAACTTTTCCCTCATTGACTTCGAAACATATTATTGCACAAAACAACTTTTATACCACTTTAAAATTTTTTAAAAAAAGTAGCATTTCAGTGATACCATATTTTTTTATTATTTCCTTACAATTTTTCTCTAACTTAAGCAATTTTAAAAAAAATATTTTAAGTAATATATTTTATAACGATTCTTTTCATCATTTTATTCACGTCTGTTATACACATGTGCGTTGCGACGATATTCAATATATTTTTTGTGAGCACGTTATCTTTGCTATAATTAAGAGTAAATTTTAAAAATAGTATAAAGACACGCGAATGAAGCTTAAAACATTATCATGATTCGATGTTTCGGACAAGAGGTTCGAAGTATCCTTTAATTTTTTTTAAATCTACGCACCCGCTTGGGGTTGAAACCCACACTCTAAGAAGTACGGCGGAGCAAAATTACGAAGTAAACTTGCTGAAAAAGAATAATCTGTTCTCATCGTCTTCAGAATCGACAGCATCCGAAGACCGGCACAGCATTTCACACCTGTTCGAACACCTGCCCCGGAATGCGCTTGAGCAGGTCTCCGTTTTGATATGGTTACCTTCCCCACACTTGCAACGGAGAATCATCTTTAAACGGTGCTTGAATCTCAGTCACCATCTAATCGCTCACCCATTCACATACACACACACCAGCCACTCACCGGAACATGCGCGAAGGCTGCCGTCTCTCCTGGGAAGAATTCTTCACGTGGCCCGAGAACAATGCAGCCACCCCGCTTCCAATTGAGGACTGCATTTTTAATGCGCACTACCGGCACAGCCACTGATCAAATTTCCAGCCACTTTTACAGGGCCCCGCTCCTAAATCGGATTTCGTGCGGCGCAGCTGAGTTGCCCGACCCCCCGAGACACCGGGCCCCCCTGGAGTCATGAGTCATTGTCAGGAGTCAACCACTCTATGTGCTCTAATAATAATAAACTTTCTTCCATCCCCTCAGACGAAGAAAAATGGATATTTTCTTCCCCGGTCTTGTGTCCCGCGTCTTCGCCCCGATTGGAAAAGACCTGTCAGATATGAAAGATGGCTCGAACGCTTGTTGCGCTACGACGATCAAGGAGGGTTCTGCGTGTACTGTGCAGGGCTAGGAGAGAATAATTAACTTTGACCTTTTGTAATGCTAAATCTGCGCGTCCTTTGTGGGAGAAACGGAAATGACCGGTATTAATTATTAATTTAGGTATATTTATGATGTATTATGGAGTACTGTCAAAAATAGCATACATCACGTCTTCTTTTCAAAAGGCTTTTGCTAATACGTAGCTAAGCTGTGTTGATTTGCTGGATTAGTCTTTTCCTTTTGGCATGCAGTCTTGCTTCTTGACGTTAGTTCATTCAAAATTGCGGCATTTCATACATTTGTTGGTTGTCACGTCCATTATTGGTGGTTGCCGTTACTCTTTCTTATCATGCCTATGTTTTTCCCACCAAAGGGAAGGGCTGAGCTGACTTGGCAGTGTGGTTTTAGCTTCAGGACCGAAGGCCTGCAGGTTTGAAACCCACTTTCACCAAAGATCAGTCGTTTATTAGGGCCTAGTGAACGTCAAATCTGAGTTCGAGTGTCAAATGTTCTCCCGTCATCTTCGTCATGTGACCACGATTCAAAATGGCGAGGTCGACCCCAAAATAGCCCTCGTGTTGCTTCAAAATGGGCCGTAATATAACCAAACCTAAGAGGGTGAGTCATTTTCTCACGATGCTGAAACAACGCGACAAAATTCGACGAGAAGTTTTTTTTTAACAAACCATGTAATTGTTCGTCACAAGTGATAATAATTTTTGGACTCTGAAAAATCAACCGACTTGACCAGAAATCAACCCTTCTTCAAAACCAACTTTCGGATATGAAGTCCAAGGAAGTCAAATCCTTTGGATCAGGCTTTCATATAATTAGTTTGTTAAATAAAGATTTCTTTTTGACTTTACACGAGGTTTATTGGGAGAGATTCTGGTAGTTTTGAATTGTGGTCGGATGAGAAAACTGCATTTGTAACAGCACCACTCTGTGATGCTCCATACCACACCAACGAGGGCAGTGTGCATAAGGTTCATTCATTCACTCAACACCCAGAAGAGTCAGGTCAGCCCTTTCGTTTTATGGAATTAATTAAACCTCTGGAGGAAAAACATTACATCATAAAAGAGGCTAGATGATATATAGAAATGGCGGAAGAAGTCGAGGCAAGTGAACAAAATTTACTCCAAATACTGCAAAGATTACAGCAGTTTTTCAAGGTTTACAGTATATGCTTATAGTTTTACAACGTTAACAGCATTTGTTGGATTTTAAAAATATATATACAAAATATGTGATTGCAAAAAATATTATAATACCACTATAAATAACAAATAGTTACAAATGAAAATAAAATTTTGTGAAGAATAAATGGATTTCGCGTGAATTTTAACGGTGAGTGAAGTCTCAACATGACTGAGATAAGGTATCAGGAAAAAACGCAGGAAAAATATGACACAAAACTGCATACAAAACCAAATTGTTTATGCAACGAAGAAGTAAGGGCAAGAAATTCTCATACATCAAATATTAAGATACAGAATGTCATCATATCAAAAACACATAGGATCTCAAATTATAAAAAAAATTGTATAGATATAAATATATAAATAAACCACAAAATAATTGGAAGGAGCACTTTTAATCTTCCAACTGGAATTTATATAAAAAATGAATTTCTTAAATTGAACTAGATAGAAGTAAATAAACTTTTTGTCAGCTGATTTTCAAAATATGTAAAGAAACTAGTTATCACTAAATATTTTTCGAAAACACAGTTCATTAACTTGTAGACTTAGTTTAAAAATATAGATATGAACAATTCTCAACAAAATAAAAATTTCAAAAATGTAACTACAAAACCAAAGTTTCCACATTAATATATTCTGCAATTAAAAATAACCAAGGGATGATGTGTAACAGGTTTCACATACACGGCTAATTTTCGGTAGTTTTTGATCGGCCCTCGATCTATAGATTCCGTAGGCGAGAGTTTGCTACCAAGGTACCGTGACCCCTGAAACTGAACAAGAAAGAATGATCTCATACAGAAGGTCGTCTTAACAAATTTGAACTCATTGGGCTAAAGCAATTTGGTGTCCCATCAAAACCGAACTAACTAGGAATTTTGGCGCCTATGGCCAACAAAAATACCTACATAATAAAATAATTGAGGATAAAAGTCACTCGATGTCTAATAAACAATTAGAATTTTGCAACTGGGCGTCATTTCAAAATAGTGTTTCGCAACCCATCTTATTTTCTTCTTAAAGCGGTTGAAACATTAAGAAAAAGTGTTTGAGGAATTGTTATCTTTCCTAAGATACTTTTTTCTGGGACGCGTAATCGTAGTTTCATTTTCAAAATAAACCCATCTTTATTTCCGTGGGTTGCCAATTTAATGTGGACACTTTAAAATTTTCATATTTTTTCGAATATCTCTCGAAAATCTGCATGGATTTTCTTACATACGAACATGTTAATATTAGGCTTGGATTCACATTTTACAGTTAAGATTTGGTCACGAGAGCATTTAGGGGACCTACTAAAAAGTGAGGAAGACAAAGAAATACTGACTCTTCCCTTTTCAAAGAAAACTGATAACATCATGAAACTTTCATCAATGATTATGCTTGACTTTCATCAATGGTTTTCTTAAGAAATCCTAAATTTTTCCTCATGTTTTTTGCTTATAACATGCAAAGTGACCCACGAAACTTACAGAATACTTGACAATATGTCAAAGAAGCATTGCATTAAAATTTGAATGAAAAAATTTGAATATTACGGGAAATATGAGCATTTGTAGTAAATATTTTTTACTACAAATTTTATACAGTAATATTGAATTTTATGAAAGTTAAATATCCTGAATATTAATGTATATTTATAAGTTAAATACATCATTTAAATTACAGTTTGATTAATACTATACGAAGTTTCAAGTTTAAAAAATATCAGTTTGTGCAAGAACCCTCATCATTAAGCCTCTCGTAGAGAGTACCGAAATTCACCAAGTTGCAATGCCAATATCTTCCTGAATAATATTGGTATTGAAATGGAATATTTATATAAGTTTCCTATATATCTGGCTCTTATGTTATGAAAAAAATTTACGCTACATTTCGCACATGCGCAGTAAAAAATGATTTACTACAAATGCTCCTACTTCCCGTATTATTAAAATTTTTTAACTCAAATTTTAATAAAATGCTTCTTTTATATATTGTCAGGTATTCTGTAAGTTTCGTACAATTTAGTGGGAAATTCTGCATGTTATAAGCAACAAACATGAGGAAAAATTTGGGATTTTGCAAGAAAACCTTTATATCTTCTCGAATATTTATGAAAAATTTACGAAATTGCATGTAAATATTATGCACCTCAAACATAACCATTGATGAAAGTTTCATCACGTTATCAGCTTTCTTTGAAATGGGATGAGTCGGTAGTTTTTTTATATCTTCATCACTTTTTGGTAGGTCCCCTAAATGCCCTCGTGACCAAATCTTTACTGTAAAATGTGAGTTAAAGCCTAATATTTGCATGTTCGAAATTCTAAGAAAATACATGCAGATTTTCTGGGATATTCGAAAATTTTAACGCGTCCACATTAAATTGGCAACCCACTGTATTGTTGCCGATTTATTCTTTTCAAAACATGAATTTTCTTTCTTTGGTCGGTCCATTAGAAGAATCCCCTAATATCCCTAAATCATATAGATTCGGAGTTTTACGACAATAATGCATTTAGCACCATGGTGGCTCGAATTAAAAGGACTGGTGATTTGTTTCTACTGATTTCATGATGCATTTATTTTGATTTGATTTAAAATAATCTATTCCGTTATAAATTTCTTTATATTCAGAGAAATGCATTTTTGCAATGTGAAACTAACAAATTAACATTACTGTCTGACCCCGCGGCGAAGACCATGGCGGTCCCTTACCGGCTTGAACAGGCAGACGCAGACAGGTGCTATCAACACCCGCAAGAGACTCCACGGCTCCGCACCAGAAGTTGAAGCCTCAACAGCTCGGAACAAGCTAACTTCCTCACCTATTTCCACTCACCAAAGCCTCCAACCGACATCACAACAAGTGCCCAGACCACTTATTTTCATTTCAAAAAATGCAGAATATTAAAAAATAATGAAAGATAACAGTCTCTAAAAGAACAGTCCATAAAAAGACCATAATGAATGTCCGATTCTTTAGCAGTCCCTCATTGGTAGCAGAGCATGAATGCTTAACGTTGATTAGCACAGAAGATCCAACTTGATGGTAATTGACGGGATTTAGTTAAATCCTTAGACTCTCTTGGTTTTCCATATAAAGACTTCGAAGTTTGGCGCAGGAGTAAGTATTTTGAAAAGGCATAAAAGCAGCAATTCCATACAAAAGTATGTCCTAAGGAATCGCCAATTTTCCCAAAGTCGCCAATTTTGGCTCCTATGTCTGTATAATAAGAGACTGTTAAATGAATGTGGGTAAAATTCCAAGGTTTAAATTAAAGAAATTAATATGAATTAATATAAATGTGAGACTGAAATAACGCCACAAATATGAATAAACATACATTTTCAGAAGTGGTATCAAAAATTTAAGTTAGATTGGCCCTATTTTTATTTCTTCTTTGAGATAAATATACTGATTTATTTTTTTCTTTCAAATAAGTTTATATCTGGATTTTAAAAAATTATGGGACCTTATTCTAATGGGGTCGTGAAAGCTGTGATAATATGTTTGCTCAAATCATGATTTTCCAGTATTAATACCATAAATTAATTAAGAAGGCAATCATTATTAAGACATTCAATAAAAATTTATCAAATTACCTGTATGAAATGAATTTTTTTTACCTCATTTATCATTAAATAATGATTCATTTACATACCTTCCATTCCTAAGTAAATGAATCATCATTCTTCGTTAAAATATTTTAAACCAAAATTTGGTCGTCGAAATTCTTTTTTGAGCCGGGGGGGGGGGGAGAAAAAATTCATATTGAACCCTAGATTAGATTCAACTGAATATTTGAATAACTATTATTTCCTTAGAAATTTTTATGCTCTAATTAATATTTTGTGCAAATGAATTTTTCCATGCGAAAATATTTTTTAACCAAGCTTTGGTCGTCGAAATCTTTTCGAAAAAGGTTTCCGAGAGAAAACAAATTGTTATTGAAGCCCTGGTTTAGATTCAACCAAAAACTTGAATATCCCTTATTTCTTAAGATATTCTTAGGCCCCCATAAATATTCCCAAAACTATCTTCTTTCTTCAAAATCCATCCACTCCAACCACAACAACAACACAGCACCAGACGAAATGGAATATTCGAAGAATCCCACATCCGAACAGTCGAAAATTTAATACCAGTCGCATCCATTTTTCATTCCTCAGTTCCCACCGTCCAGTTCGCATTCCACGCCGAATTGCAGGCGCTCAAAATATTTCTCCGATGTTTGTCTTGAAACGATAAAATCTCTTTTAACTATCCAATCCAATATGCGCCCATTGCAGGTTTTCCCACACATACAGATTTCCCGTCATTAACAAACCACGTGACCCTTTCCCGCTGAGTAAATTAAAAGCGGGCCACCCTCTTTCAATTGTGATTTATTATCGCGAATATTAAATTCAGAGAGAGAGAGAGAGACAGTGCTATAAAAGGTCCTCACCAAAAAGATCCTTCGGCCCGCCTTCCTCTGGTATGTGTGTAACGACGTCCCCCAATTGCACAACAAACCACCGCCGGAGTGAGTCAGGGGGACGAGGGGTGGAGAATTTGAGGAATCTTCTTCCCGATACTTGATCGATGCCGGATGGAATTCCGACTCCGATTACCGGGAGTGAACGAGGTAAATTAAATTTTCCCGGAAAAATTATCGTCTCGTTATTGTACCGGTTTCCATTCGTAGAGTTGCAAGGTGAGGGATTTCGCATTTATACCGAGTGAGGCGAGTGGATTCCAATCAAGAGTATATATACGGCTGACATTTATTTAGCTTGGGGGGCTGCAGCAAGGTGGATGGGGG